>CM053026.1:709997719-710087719 GCA_028564925.1 Lithobates sylvaticus | reverse complement strand
GACAACTCACCAATGTGCCAATAACTAAGAACTCTTCAGTCTGTCTTCTATAAACAAAGTTATTATCATGTTTGGGTGCTGCAACCAAAAAGTAAATGTATTTTATTGGGATTTTATGTGGTGGACCAACACAAAGTGGCACATAATTGTCAAGTGGAAGGAAAATGATAAATGATTTTCAAAACTTTTTACAAATAAATATCTGAAAAGTGTGGTGTGCATTTGTATTCAGCCCCCGTAAGTCAATGGTTTGTAGAACCACCTTTCACTGCAATTACAGCTACAAGTCTTTTTGGGGATGTCTCTACCAGCTTTGCACATCTAGAGTGAAATTTTTGCCCATTCTTCATTGCAAAATAGCTCAAGCTCTGTCAGATTGGATGGAGAGCGTGAACAGCAATTTTCAAGTCTTGCCATTCTCAATATGCTTTGATCTAAACCATTTCATTGTAGCTCTGGCTGTATGTTTAGGGTCGTTGTCCTGCTGGAAGGTGAACCTCCACCCCAGTCTCAAGTCTTTTGCAGACTCTTACAGGTTTTCTTCTAAGATTGCCCTGTTATAAGCTCCATCCATCTTCCCATCAACTCTGACCAGCTTCCCTGTCCCTGCTAAAGAAAAGAATCCCCACAACATGATGCTGCCACCACCATGTTTCACAGTGGGGATGGTGTGTTCAGGGTGATGTGCAGTGTTAGTTTTCCACCACACATAGCATTTTGCTTTTAGACCAAAAAGTTCAATTTGGGTCTCATCTGACCAGAGCACCTTCTTCCACATGTTTGCTGTGTCCCCCACATGGCTTCTCGCAAACTGCAAGCAGGACTTCTTATGACTTTCTTTCAGCAATGGCTGTCTTCTTGCCACTCTTCCATAAAGGCCAGATTTGTGAACCGTTTTTTCCGCCAGAATAAACTCTGACGGTCTTTCCAACGGAGTTCCACTGAAACGGAGTTGCCTACACACGATCACACCAAAGTCCGTTCGTTTAGAACGTGGTGACATACAACACGTACAACGGGACTAGAAAAAGGAAGTTCAATAGCCAGTAGCCAATAGCTGCCCATGCGTCGTTTTTGGTCCGTCGGAATAGCATACAGACGAACAGTTTTCCCGATAGGAATTGATTCCGTCCGGAAAGATTTAAAACATGTTTTATTTCTAAGTCCGTCAGAATTTTTGAAAAAAAAAAAGTCAGATGAAGCCCACAAACGATCGGAATATCCGATGAAATGATTCCATCTGACCCTTTCTGCCGGAAAGTCCAGTCGGGTGTACACGGCATAATAGTTGTCCTGTGGACAGATTCTCCCACCTGAGCTGTGGATCTCTGCAGCTCCTCCAGAGTTACCATGGGCCTTTTGGCTGCTTCTCTGATCAATGCTCTCCTTGCCCGGCCTGTCAGTTTAGATGTCTTGGTAAATTTGCAGTTGTAAAAATATATATATTTATTTATATATATATATATAGTGCAAAGGAAACCGTACAAAAATCTATTTAATAATATACACCGTGTATCTGATTAATAAACCATCAGAAATGTCCATAATAATCCATATGTGAACAAATCTTGTGTATGCTCCAACACCGTGAAAAATAAAGTGCAAACGTGCTTCAATAAACTTGCTTCTCCCGAAGTGATAACAAAATACGCTCACCAGATCGCCTCGGCCACACAGTGACCTCAAAGTATGACTAATGGGAAGGACTCCTTCATTCAATGCTGTAGCTCATTTATGCATCCCATTCCAATCAAGCAATCATATATGGAGGAAGTTGGATCCCAATCCACCTTGCAGGTATACAAATGTAGGTGTCTTCACCTTTTATAACATCTCTCCACTGCATATATGACTGACTGGAGTGACTGCAGTGTCCCTCCTGTCAGAAGGAGCAGACTCCTCGATAGTTACTGGAGGAAGAGGATTATACCTACTGTAGGTGAATGACCAAGCGCCCGCCGAGAACACACCTCTGTCTCAGCGCAGTGCCACTGGGGAGCGAAGGCAGAGTGCAGTTTCCCTGTCTCCAAATCCAAATGGCCAAATGTCTGACCATTTGGATGCATGCAGCAGCTCTCCATGCTGCTGTGCTCTTTGGGCTTTCTCACTATTCTTATTCTAATAAGGGGTTCTGCAGTGGGGGTCCTGCCTCTATGCCTGGCCTCCTGGTCACCTATCTACCCTCAGCTCCCAGAGGAGGGGAACCTCTGCTGTTGTTCTCGCAGCATTGAAGATCTAGATGTCACCCTTTTTTTAATTTTCACTATGTAGTTTTGATCTCAATCTAAGTAACTTTCTTATGCACGTAGAAACCAACTGTGGTTGTCTCCCAATGAAGTGGGCGCTGTCCCACAAAATGCATAGAGATTACAGTTCCTGCTAATGAATAATGATTTATTCATCACGTTGGCATCTAGAATTGTACATTGGTGAAACAGTGTTTTTATTTCTACACAAATAATGTGTATATGTGTGTGTTTTATGTAAATTGAAATACATTTTATATTTTTATTGTAATTTTTTTATTATTTATGAATGAATCTGTTTTACTTTCGCACCACTTTACATAACCATTTTACCTTAGCACCACTCAAAAAGTCCCTTGGGCCATTTGTTCCCTTGCAGTGACACCTTTAAGGACACCAAGGACATTGTTTCTTGCCAGTGGTACCACCAATGCAAGGACATTGTTTTCTTCCAGTGACACCACCAATGCAGGGGCATTTTTTACTTTCAGTGACCCCACCGTTGACCACTTTTGGCCTCATATATTGCACACCAATTTTAATCTCTTCTGTTTGCTGTGGTGTAGCACAAACAACAATTGGTGCTATTTCAGCACATTCCACAAACATTAAAGCGGAGTTCCACCCTAAAGTGGAACTTCCGCTTATCGGATTCCTCCCCTCCTCCAGTGCCACAATTGGCACTTTCAGGGGGGAGGGGGGTGCATACCTGTATAATACAGGTATCTGCACCCACTTCCAGGACGAGATAGCTGGAGCTGTCCCGCCCATATCCGAAGATGCCCCAATGTGTCTTGAGAAACACAGTTCCCAGGACACAACGGGCACCAATAGAGACGTGCAGCGCGACTCGCGCATGCGCAGTAGGGAACCGGACAGTGAAGCCGTTGCGTCTTCACTTCCTGATTCCCTGACCTCGGATGGCAGCGGGGCAGCCGAGAGACGAGCGGTCGCTCGTCACATTCTGCCAGCATTGCTGGAACTGGAACAGGTAAGTGTCCATTTATTAAAAGTCAGCAGCTGCAATTGTAGCTGCTGACTTTTAATATTTTTGGTGCGGGTGGAGCTCCTCTTTAAATACATTTTGGCCTTCGATAAGCCCCACCGCCTCCTCCATCTTGGGGGGGGGGGGGGGGGGGTCGCTGTTTGCCACCTTCACCCTGGGCACTGGATGACCTTGAGCAAAACTTAAACTCTCGGCTGTGCACGGTGTAATTATTCAATATAAGCACAGGTTTCAGGCAGTTATATTATCAATGTTTTAAAATCCATTTAGTATTGGTTTAATGTACACATTTTTTTACATATTCCTTTATCAGATCTTTTATTTGTATTGTTGTTTTAGTATGCAAGTTTCAAATCGATCACTCACGTACTGCCACTTTAAACGTACGAGTCGATACTTCTTGGTTTCTGTTCACTGTGGTTAAGGAAATATCCTAATAGTTATAGCCACCAGGGAGCTGAAGGTCTTGGAGGTTTCCAAACTGCAATTGAGTTTGACTTTAGTAACTCTGTAATCTTGTTCTGTTGAGACAATGGAGAAAAAAATCTAGCAATAATATTGCAGTGTAATCTATGGGGCCTGAAGTCACCATGGTAACTGGAGATTACATAGGGCTGCGAGGGAATGAGAAGCCATCCATACTAGGCCACCAGACATTTATATCTTTTAACTCCTGTGTCTTCTTTCAGGTTTACAGTGGAATGCTCACCAGAGAGTTTGAATGGGTGAGGGATGTAAAACCAAGGATTATGTGCTTTAGTGGCCCAAATTCTTGTCTGAGCTCAAGAATAAGAAAACTTCCTTAAAGGAACTTCACTCCCACTTAGACCCTCCCAATCCCCCTACCTTTTCCATCGGGTTGTACTAAAAAAAACCTACATCTATGCAGCAAATCCAACAATATTCTGTAGGGATCTGCTGTTCTACTGCTGCGTAGCCGGTCCCACACTGACGTCTCTCTGATGTCATTGTGACCCGGCCTGTATTTAGGAGGCCTGCTGCAAGAACCAGGAAGCAACAGCCAGCCCCCTAATGACAAGCAGCAGTGCATTGTCTACAGAGTACTCAGGCCTCCTGGGATAAGTTATGGGAGTATCCCAGGAGGCTACAGACAACTGAATATGTCATTTTCATCTAGGGTAGAATATGGGAAGTGTGGGGAAGGTTCCCTAAAGAAGGTATTAAAACAAGACAAAAAGTCCTATTGTCAAAGGGGGGGGTCTAAGAGTGAACTTATGGAAAGTAGGTGGGGAGGGTGAAGGTCCACATTAAAGAGAACAGCAATACAAGGAACCTTAATGCTGTCAAACGGATGGTCCTTTTTTATTTACCTTTTAAGGAACTGTTGAGTATGCCCAATTCCAGGATAAAAACCATTGGCATAGGCAGATCCTTCCCTGCACAACTTTATTGAGGGGATAAGGAAACCCGTGGATTTTATCAGAGGTTGGGCTTTGGGTTTAACCTTTTTAAAACGGAGCTGAAGATCAGGCATCTCAAGGTGCCTGCTAGTATCTGCGTGGTCTTCAAATCAATGTGATGCTTCTTGGACCATAATTTAGGTTATGCATATGGCCTTAACTTTCTGCCCCAAAGGACAACTGCACATTTGTTTACAAGTCAATATGGTAATGAGCCTAAGCTGCCATTTTCACTAATGGAACTTGCTAACTTCATGGTTAAAACTCTCTGCCTAATTTGAATCCATACCCTTGAGAAGTACTTTTCTGGTTGGTATAGCAGGCGCGAGATGCAGCAGGAGTTGAGTTACGTTTTAGTGATTCTGTGATGATTCAGTATGCCAAGTCAGCGAATCGCATCATTGGGTCTGTAATTATATCATGCTGATTGCCACTTAACACCCTAGTGCTAACCTAGGGGGATAGCCTTAACTGCAATCTATAGATTGACTTTCTTTAGCACAAGAGCCTGCGGCGGCTCTTAGTTCCAAGACCACATTGTCACTGACAGCACTGGTCTCATGATTAGGATTCCTGAACCTAAGACCAGTGCTGTCAGTGCTCATGTGATCACTACAAAAGCCAACTGCTGACTGAACTAAATCTAGGATCAGGTTGACAGCTGCAGAACCATCATCTGTAGAAGCACGACAGCGGCCTTATTCCTATCATCACATTATTCTGACGTCTATAAATAATCCAATGCATTAATGTCTTACAACTTCTTACAGGCTTTCTGAGCAGGACTGTAGCCTCTTGTCACATTGATATGTGCCTTGTTTGTATTTTATTTATTACATGTACTTGTATAGCGCCATCAATTTACATATATATTGTACATTCGCATTAGTCTCTGCCCTCAAGGAACTTGCAATCGTGCCTTACTCACATTCATACATATAGTGCTAGGGCCAATTTAGACAGGAGCCAGTTAACCCACCAGAATGTCTTCTCCAGAGTACCCGGAGGAAACCCATGTAGGCACAGGGAGAACATGCAAACTCCAGGCAGGTAGGATTCAAACCAGCGACCCTTTTGCTGCTAGGTGAAGGTGCTAACCACTACACCACCGTAGTTCAATGACCCCTGTTCTAGACAGTAGATGACAAACAATGTAGACACATATAAGCCGTCAATATTCACTGTATGTATTTCGAGGCTTGTGTTAAATTTTTATTACCTTTTTTATGTTGTAAGATTTCTTAGACTTTACTTGAATTTGAATTTAGTGGTAACATTTTGTCCTCCTGAAGTATGTATTAATGTTTCTAAATATAAAACCATTTGTAGAATGCTAGGAGGTCTGTGCACTGCATGAGGAATGAGAAGAGGGTGATCGAGGATGCATTATGCCCAGAATGGTGCTGAGCATGCATATTGAATTCAGAGCAAGGAGCTGACCTTTGAATATCACAACACAAATAAATATGTAGTACCCGTGTCCACTAACAGGGTATTCTGCCTGTAAAATACCAGATCAGCAATTCTTTCATTAACCCTGCTGACACCAGAACTCTGCAAAGTAGAAAAAAAAAAAAGAAAGATTTGCAGTTTGCGTGAACAAGTATCCATCACTGGTAAAAATTGGGTGCATGTATAGCCAGAACTTTATTCTTTTTAAAGTTGTAGTAAACCGCAAAGAAAGAAAAAAAAAAATGGTGTCCCTGCAGGACAGTGCCATAATGTGCTAGTATGCAATGTATACTAGCTTATTATCATTATCACAGAATTACCTTAAAATGAAGCCTTCCTGTGGCACACTGTCACCGCTGACAGGACTTCCATCTTCACCTGATCTTTCTTCTGGGTTTGCCAGCTTCAGCCGTCTGGCCGAGTAACGGTGACATCACTCCCCCACATGCGCATGGGAGTCACAGCCCGCAGCACAGAGCTCTGAATGGACGGTATTGTCCATTCACAGGGCAGAGCGCATGCGCCGGTGACATCAGCTGCTACTAAAGTGATTATATCCTAAATGGTGCATGTTTAGGAGATATTTACTGTACCTACAGGTAAGCCTTTTTTATAGGCTTACCTGTAGGTATAAATCAAAAAGTGGACTTTACTACCACTTAAAGAGGAAGTAAACCCTGGTGGGTTTTACTTCCTCTTTATTTCCCTGCAAAGGTAATGGGATACTATGCATCGCATAGTAGCCCGTTATGTGTCACTTACCCGAAACCGAAGCCTGCAATGTCACCGTTGTCCCCACTAGCAGGGAGCGTCCATCTTTGCACCTTTTCCTGCTGGGGCTGCAAACTCTCTGGCTCTGTGACTGGCCGGAGTCGCATGACATCACTCCCGCGCATGTGCGTGGGAGCCGCCAGTCATGGCATGACCCCTATTAGAAACGGCACGATGTGCCCTTTCTAAAGTGTGCATGCGCCAATGACATCGGCGAATGCGCTGTAGTCATCGGTGCTCAGCTTTTTCGTAAATATCTCCTGAACCGTGGAGGTTTAGGAGATATTTCCAGCACCTAAAAGTAAGCCTTAACCGGTTCCCGACCGGCTCCTGTACATATACGCCGGCAGAAAGGCACGGCTGGGCAAAGTAATGTACCCGTACGTTACTTTGAATTTCCCGCCATGCGCCTGTTGAGAGCTCCGTGACCGTGGTCACGGGTCCCGTGGACTCGATCACCGTGGGGATACCTGCGATCGTGTCACGGAGCTCAAAAACGGGGAGATGCCGATGTAAACAGCATCTCCCCCGTTTTGACAAGTGACAGCACACTGATTGTCTGCTCCCTGTCATCGGGAGCAGCGACCAGTGTGGTGTCACACACAGTCACGCCCCCATACAGTTAGAAACACGCCCCTATGACCACTTAACCCCTTCACTGCCAGTGACATTTTTACAGTAATCAATGCAATTTTATAGCATCGATTGCTGTATTAATGCCAATGGTCCCAAAAATGTGTCAAAATGGTCCGATGTGTCCGCCAAAATGTGGTGTATCAAAACTTTGAGGGCTGCAGTAGGACGAGAGTTGCCTCCTCATCCTTTTAAACCCCTTTAAACCCGAACACCTTTGAATTACTCAGGTTCTGAGACTAATTATATGCAGATAAGGCACCAAGTGAGTTTAATTACCACCTTAATCAGCCACAGAACCTGTGTAATTAATATGTGTTCAGGTGTAAAGGGATGAGGTGGCAACCATAAGTAGGACACCCAGGGTTGCCAAATAAATAATAAATGGCTACAGATGAACTTTACAGTGGAGCTGAAAATGTTTGTAAAGGCTGAAGGTTTCTTTTTTTTTTTTTTTTACCTCCATGCATTCTAGATATAGAAAAGGATCACCCCCTTTTAAAATCACATTTTGTTGCTTTGCAGCCTGAAGTGAAGACAGACACAGTTTTTGTTTTTATCCAGCTATATTTGCTCAGTGCAACTTATAACATCCAAGTGAAAGATATAACACCAACATATCAGAAAAAAAATAAAATAAACCGAATCGCTGAGTTGGAAAAAGGGATCAGCCCCAGTATTTTGTTGGACCACCTTTTGCTTTAATTAAAGCCTTCAGTCTGTTGGGATTTGTCTCTACTAACTTTGTACATCTAGACTTTGCAATATTTGCCCACTCTTCTTTGCAGAACTGCTCAAGTTCAGTTAAATTTGATGGTAACCAGTGATAGTTTGTCACCATTGCATGAGCGTGCGCAATTGTAAAGCATGGCATATTTGGTATCTGTTTAATTGGCGTATCATCTTTCACATTATACAAAAAAAATTGGGCTAACTTTAGTGTTTTTTTTTCTGCTCGGATTGGCTTTGAGCCTCAGAGGCGCAGGCTAATGATGTTACAGCCTCTGCCAATCCGAGCAGGCTTTGTATTCAATAATAGAATGCATAGCTCGCCGTGATTGGCTCAGGGCGGTATACTGTATGTATACTGTGAGATAGCATGTTACCCGGCGCCAACTTCGTTTCTGAACATACGGCATTACCGCACAAGGGGGGTCATCTTATACAGTGAGTACAGCACAAAACCAAAGTTTTAAATCGAAAAGTAGGGGGTCGCCTTATACGCCGGCAAATATGGTATATTATTATTTATTTTTTTGGGGGGGGAACCATAATTTACCCCAGCCGCTTCCAGAGAGGTTATGGTAAAGAGTTTATTTTTCTTTATCGCCAATAAAGTGGTGGTAGAGGTTGTGGAGGAGCTTTTTGTTAGGCAGACTTTGACCTCTCTGCTACCCAAGGGTCCTCTCATCCTTTCTATTACTTGGCTTGGGTAATTCACTAGTGAACCTTGTGTGTGGTCCTCGTCTCCTCCACAGGAGCTGCATTACTGAGAACGATTGACTCATTACAATTGTCTTTCTGTTTGGAATCTGGTGATGAATCCTCTTCATTACACTAGATAATGCTCATTTCTGAGAACAAACGTGGAGGAAAGTGGATTGGTTGTCCTTCACAACCAGAAACCAGCTGACCTCTTCCTACTGCAGTTTAGGTGTTAAGCGGTTGCACTTTGTTCATGCAGCGCTGGGGCGTAGGGTTTAAAGCTGACGTTCAATCTGCTTATTTTTTTTTTTTTTTTTACTTTCCTGTTTCCACTCCTTATTATATAACAGCTTTATTTAGAATAATGCATGCCTTATTTTAAAATTGGTGATGGTATTACGTGGTCTTTGTGCTTCTCTATGCCGTACAGGCAGATCGAGGCTGGTGGGAGGGGCCAGCAGGGTGCTGTACATAACTTCCTGAAATCATCACAAAAGTACATCTCTCAAGCCCTAATAGCATTAATGCAAACAGTGAGCTGCTCTTGGGAGGAGTGATACAAATATCAATACGTCTTGATTGGTGGATGTCCCTAAGCACACGCATGCAGACTGTCATTGGTAACACCCACATGTGATGCTGAGCCTCCTTAATTGAAAGAACTGTAATCATATACCGTATTTATCGGCGTATAACACGCACCCCAAGTTTAGGAGGGAATTTTAAGGAAAAAAAGTTTTAGGAGAGAAGTTTAGGAAAAAAAAAAAAAAACTTGCATTTAAGCGTCATTTGCAGCCTTGCCCAGTGTCATTTGCAGCTTGCCAGCGTCATTTGTAGTTTGCCCAGTGTGATTTGCAGCATTGCCAGCGTCATTTGCCTTGCCCACGATAAAATTTTTCCGCCGCGAGACAAACCGCGCATGCGCCGCCGAAAAGGGCCGAAGCGCCGATGAAAAAGACCGAGCCGACTGTTCGGCTCCGCTCGGAGTCCCGCCTCTCTGCTGTTTCGGGAGCGAGCGCAGGGAGGCGGGACTACGAGCGGAGCTGAACAGTCGGCTCGGTCTTTTTAGGCGGCGGTTCGAGCTTTTTCGGCGGTGGTCGCTATTTTTCGGCGCCGCTCGCTATTTTTGTCATTTTTTTGGAGGGTATCGGCGTATAACACGCACCCACGACTTTCCCCCGATTTTAAGGGGGAAAAAGTGCGTGTTATACGCCGATTAAATATGGTAAGTAAAAGGGTCAGGCCAAGGACAGCTCAGCTTGGGGGGGGGGGGGGGGGGGACTAGATGATGCTGGACATCCTCCAGCCTGGAAATGAGATGGTCTCTGTCTGACTTGCTTCAGCTTCTAATGCACATTGGGAGAAGCTCACAGTGTGCTGTGAAATCAGAGTAAGCAATTTTAGTACTGGAGAGGGGAATGTAGACTGAAGGTAAGGATGGAGTTCAGCTTTAATTCCCACCAGAGACCGTATTTGCCCGGAGTTGATATATTATCCAAGTCTTTATATAGTAGGGATGTCAGATTGGGAGCAGTGGCTGTGTCCTTGCAGCTGCTGCATCCCACTGACATGAAAGGGATTGTCTGCAGAGGGATGTACTATACACCTGTACATCTCCATGCTGGCAAACACGACCCTAATCCATATACAGCTGTCACATGACCCAGATCTCTCCCAGCCTGTCTGCAGGGAAACAAAAGCAGGAGGAGCTTCTAGTCCACTGCTGCTGATCACTTGTTAAAAAAAAAAAAACAGCCTTTGGAATACAGAGTAAAAATAAATAAATAATATCAAACTGTTTTAACTACTTTCCTACTTTACCCCTTGCACTTTTACCCCTTGCCTGCCCAGGCCCATTTTCAGCTTTCAGCGCTATCGTACTTTAAATTACAATTGTGCGGTCATGCAATGGTGCACCCAAACTAAATTTTTATCATTTTTTTTTTAGACCGATAGAACTTTTTTTGGTGGTATTTAACCACTTCCCACCCAGGAACGACCCTAAGAAGGAGGGGGATCGCGCGCGTGTGCCCTCGCAGTGGCGCGATCCCGATGCACTTGTGTCACCCGGACAAAGCACATCTCCGAATGGCAGGAGGGCTCTGTGATTGGTCCTCCTGATCACATGACGACTGTGTCCAATCACAGCCATCATGTGATGTAAACAGAGAGCTGGTTGCTAGGCGATCGTCTCTCCTCACTCGGAAGTTGTCAGTGAGGAGAGGAGAGGGGATTGCGGCATCCAGCCAGTGATCAGTGAGTATGAGCTGTTTTTTACAGCTTTTTACACACTGATCTCCGGCCCAGTGTCCCCACACAGTGTAAACACACAATGTCCCCTACATAGTGTCCCAAAAACACTGTCCCCACAAACATGTACCCACACAGTAAAAACATCTGTCCCACATATGTAACAGTAAAATCATATGTCCCAATGATCACCTGTGCACATCTGTACATGATCATCTGCGTACATATGTCCGTGATCACACAAACCAATTGTTATACACTTAACAGGATTTTTTTACCAAAGACATGTAGCAGAATACATTTTGGCTTAAATTTATGACAAAATGTGATGTTATTTTAAAGAAATTTTAAAACAAAGTAGAAAATATTGTTGTTTTTTTAAATTTCCGCTCTTATATCGCAAAAAATAAACGAATTTGTGAATTAATACCACCAAAATAAAGCTCCATTTGTGTGAAAAAAATGATCAAATGTCATTTAGGTACAGTGTTGCATGACCGCGCAATTCTTATTGAAAATGCAAGAGTGCTGAAAGCTGAAATTGGCCTGGGAAGGAAGGGGGCGAAAGCGCCCGGTATTGAAGTGGTTAATCACCACTGAGTTTTTTATGTTTTACTAAAAAACTAAAATAGACCGAAAATTTAGAAAAAAAAGTTCTTAGTTTCTGTTATAAAATGTTGTAAACAAGTTTTCTCCTGCGCACTGATGGGCACTGATAGGCTACACTGATTGGCACTGTTAGGCTGCACTGATGGCTGCTGCTAGGCTGCACTTCTGGGCTGCACTGACGGGCACTGATGAGGAGGCAGTAACACAGAACACAGTATTAAACACCCACGCCGCCCAAAAAATTTTTTTTGCAGCTTACTGTTTTTTTGGTGAGGTCGCTACATTCGTTTTTTTATTTTTAAAAGGCTTTTTTTTATTTATTTTTTATTTTTTGGGTGATCTTGCCAGCAAGTCTGTTATTTTTCAATTTCCTTTAACAGACCAGTTAGAGGGTTGAGACAAACCATTTACCACTGACAGGGGTGCTTACAATGATCAGCTTTTATTTATGTACAGCCTTTATCCTAAAAGAAACCAAAAAAAGTTTGCTGTAACTGCTTAAAAAGTGTTGCTACAGTTCGGCTTTAATTTGTTAGTCAAGTCCATCAAAATCTGCTAGTCCAGCTAACACTACCCTTCCCCCAGAGCGACAATGCTGCTGGTCAGAGGAGTCCCTGTTGCTCCTCCATCTAGAGTGGAGATGGGAAGTGTGTTACTGACCAGATCTCTAGGTAAAAAAATAAAAAAAGTAAACAAATGTATCCGCCTTATTTAAAGACTGGTATCCTGCAATCGAATATATTTTTTGGGGGATTCAATACCGCCTAGCATACTAGCTCATTATGTAATACTCACCTGAGATCGAAGCCCTCGCTGCGGTGCCTGTACACAGCACCGGCCGGCGACATTTCTCCCAGGAGTTACTTCCGGGTATATTGGCCCCGGCGCTGTGATTGGCCGGAGCTGCGATGACGTCACTCCCACGCATGCGCGCGGTAATGGCACACTCACTGAAGCAAGCGGTATGTCCGTGCCATTGCTTGAGTGCGCATGTGCCGATGACATCAGCACATGGAAATACAGGGGATATCTCCTAAACTGTGCAGGTTTAGAAGATATCCGGGGTAGCTTCAGGTAAGACTTATTTATAGGCTTACCTGTAGCAAAAAGTGGATTGTAAGGGTTTACAACCACTTTAATGTCGCAGTCTATGGCACATATGTTGCAAGGAATACGCAGAAAAGTAGTGCAGGAACAATTTTTTTTTTCTTTTGTCACTTTTTTGTCAATTAGGATGGCACCCATTTGAAATGAATGTGTTTTGACTTGTCATGCAACTTTCTGTATTGCACGTTGCAGCAAGTCGCATGATTCGCACAAGTCGCAGCAGTGTGAACCAGGGCTACATCTGAACATGAACAAATAATTTTAACTACACCTAAAAGTCAATACTAAGGAAAAATAATTCATCCACGTTCACACTGGTGCGATTTGTCATGTGTTTTGACAGGTCCAAATGGCATGACAAGTCGCACCCTATTGCCGGTGTTCTGTCAAAAAATGTCCGCCTATCGAATAGTGTCCGCCCCGTACTGTGCAGTCGCATCGCTTGCGCAGTACGGAGGACAAGGAGATTTGGAATATCTCCGAAGATAAACGGCGCCTGCGCCGTGAGTCCAGGTGCAAGTCCCACCATCCAAGTGGACATAGGGCTGCACATAGTTAGAGGGCCCCTCGCGGGCTCGCCACGCTTCGGGCACAGCCTCGCTTGGCTCTTTTTTATTCTAACTCTATGTCCACTTGGATGGTGGGGCTTGAACCTGGAATCACGGCGCAGGCGCCGTTCATCTTCGGATATTTTCGGAATCTGCTTGTCATCCGTACTGCGCATGCACAGTAGACAGCGGACACTATCCGACGGGGGACTGTATTTGACAGGACACCGGCAATAGAACTGTTTAAATCAGTGCAATGTTGACTTTGCGGTGTGGCACTTATATGAATATTTCTTGCCCTATTTTTGGTGATTTCAGGTGCGACTTGCAAAGACATCTGTGCATGAAGTCATACAAGAAGTCGTACAGATGTCAGCCAAGTCGCTCCTGAAATCGCAATGACACGTGCCTTTGAAATCAAGTGAAGTTGCATGATTTCAAAGCTTATGGTGGCTTTGCACTGCCACACTGCACTGTGGTGGCGGCAAAGGTACAGTGCATTGTACCCTTGGTTTTGGGGCAGGTTAGCTGCGCTTTGCCATAGACTTCAGTTATGTCCAGTGGCTTTGGTGCGTTTTGTGAAAGTGTACGAAAACCCCAGGACATAATAGAAGTCTATGGCAAAGTACAGCTAACCCGCACCAAAGCCTCGGGCACACTGTGCTGCTGCCAGAACGTGGCGGGGGCGGTGTGAAGCCACCCTTACAAACAAACAAAAAATGTCTTCTGAAAGGAAGGGTGATCGTATCCATCATGCTTTAAATGAGCCGCATTGAAGGCTGTCTTTATTTTCTCCTTGTATTGGTCTGTCTATATAATGAGCACGCTGGCAGACACTGTGAGATGACAGTTTTGTTCTCTTAATAAAAGCTTATTTATATGTTCTTGATCACAGCTTTCCTGGGGCACATGTAGCATAGTAATAGCATGTGGTACGATGGTAATGGATTCCCGCAGCCACACAAAAGCCAGAGTCTTTAAAACAGACATGATCCTATACCGCACCAGTGGGAGCCCATTATCCCGATTCAGCCTCCTTTACCGCTGACAGTATGTCCGTCCTGGGCTCTAATTGTGTGATTGATGAACACTGTGTTTCAGTTAAACAGTCAGAGCCACGTTGGATATATCATTTGTATTCATATATTGTAGAGTAATGAGACGCACATTTGGCTACTGTCTGTAATTGGTCGTTAAGAATATTCTGAATGGGAGCCATCCTTGGTGGGGCACCCACAGCTGCCTTTCATGTCCTTGAACTATGTATTAAAAATCCTTATAACATCTACAACACGCTTACTTCCTAACATTTCCTCAGATTTTCATCTATGGAATTTGCTACTGCCCCTATGCCTATTCTCCGCATTAGTTTTTTCTTTGTAAAACCCACCTCATCATCCAGGAAGCCCATGCTGGCAGATCTCAAAGCAGCAGTATGCAGGGCACATAAAGATTTGCTGCATCATCCAGCAGAATGGAGCAAGTGTTGGTGACAACATACATAAGCAAGGGTTTCCTTCACTAAAAACGACTAAATATTAAAATAATTGATAATATCAGGACGGGGATCTGAGCCTACAACCTCTGCTGTGTCTGGCGGGATCTCTTCTTGCTGAGATGATGGACAGTTCACTCTACAACTTTGCCGTGAACCTTGTTTCTGGTGAACCTTGAACTATTTGCTCCTCCCATGAACTTCCTATTTAAACCATGCCTTTGCACTTTGCCTGTTTGGCAGATTATTGTGCTCTCTTCAGCCAAAATCTCCCTCTTGTCACTCCTGCTGCGGTCCTTATATTCGCTATGCTTGCAACCTGCAACCCGCTTGCAACCTGCAACCACTCGTTACTGACCTTTGGCTTGTTCCTCAACTATGCTTCTGCTTGATCCCAAGCTGCAACTACTTGTTACCGACCTTTGGTTTGTTCCTCAACTACACTTCTGCTTGATCCCAAGCTGCAACCACTCGTTACTGACCTTTGGCTTGTTCCTCAGCTACGCTTCTGCTTGATCCCAAGCTGCAACCACTCGTTACTGACCTTTGGCTTGTTCCTCAGCTACGCTTCTGCTTGATCCCAAGCTGCAACTACTCGTTACTGACCTTTTGGTTTGTTCCTCAACTATGCTTCTGCTTGATCCCAAGCTGCAACTACCAGTTACGGACCTTTGGTTTGTTCCTCAACTATGCTTCTGCTTGATCCCAAGCTGCAACTACCAGTTACGGACCTTTGTTTTGTTCCTCAACTATGCTTCTGCTTGATCCCGAGCTGCAACTACCAGTTACGGACCTTTGGTTTGTTCCTCAACTATGCTTCTGCTTGATCCCAAGCTGCAACTACCAGTTACGGACCTTTGGTTTGTTCCTCAACTATGCTTCTGCTTGATCCCGAGCTGCAACTACCAGTTACGGACCTTTGGTTTGTTCATCAACTATGCTTCTGCTTGATCCCGAGCTGCAACTACCAGTTACGGACCTTTGGTTTGTTCCTCAACTATGCTTCTGCTTGATCCCGAGCTGCAACTACCAGTTACGGACCTTTGGTTTGTTCCTCAGCTACGCTTCTGCTTGATCCCGAGCTGCAACTACTCGTTACCGACCTTTGGTTTGTTCCTCAACTATGCTTCTGCTTGATCCCAAGCTGAAACTACTCATTACCGACCTTTGGCTGGTTTACTGATTTACCAGCTTTGTGAGGTATTTTTATATTTATATATACAGTAAAAAATGAAAAACAATGAATGGTGCCCTGTGAAATCCGTGAACAAACATAATGGAAACTGCCCCTTTAAAATGTCACCAAATGCTGCGAGAAAATAATATTAAAGGATGAGGCGCTAGTGATCAGTGAATCAAAAATGCAAATAAGTAGCAAGCTAAAAGTCCATATATGATAAATCCCAACACCAAATTGTGATGCTCAAAATCAGATTCCTAGTTCTTCACCACAAGTGCTCAAGAGATGGGTGGCCACTCACCAGAGAATTATGACCCCTTTTTACAGGAAAGTCAAACAGCACTTCTGGAATACCAATTGATTCCACTGACAGCACAATTCCACTCCACTGGCCCCTCGAGATGAAACTAGGATGGGAAAAATTACCCCACAAGAGACATAGAGGGAGGTTTCATAGTGTAGTATTTTTAATAGTTAAAAGCAAATGACAACAACAAATGGAGATTACACTCACATGTTACAGTGCCGATCCGAGCACCAGGTGTAATCAACATGTGCAAGTCGGCTAGTCCTAAAGGGATAGAGTATAGTCCGCGTCTCTCCTAAGGACAAGCCTAGATAGGATGTGGGATCAGAACCTGGAATGGCGGCTCCTCTGCTCTGTAAATATTTTATTATATCTTTTCATGTGACAACACTGAAGAAATGACACTTTGCTACAATGTAACATAGTGAGTGTACAGCTTGTATAACAGAGTAAATTTGCTGTCCCCTCAAAATAACTCACTACACAGCCATTAATGTCTAAACCGCTGGCAACAAAAGTGAGTACACCCCTAAGTGAAAATTGTCAAAATTGGGCCCAATTAGCCATTTTTCCTTCCCGGTGTCATGTGACTCGTTGGTGTTAAAAGGTCTCAGGTGTGAATGGGGAGCAGGTGTGTTAACTTTGGTGTTATCACTCTCACTCTCTCATACTGGTCACTGGAAGTTCAACATTACACCTCATGGCAAAGAACTCTCTGAGAATCTGAAAAAAATAATCGTTGCTCTACATAAAGATGGCCTAGGCTATAAGAAGATTGCCAAGGCCCTGAAACTGAGCTGCAGCACGGTGGCCAAGACCATACAGCAGTTTAACAGGACAGGTTAGTAGGAGCACACGTTCTGTCTCCTCTCCCCTGACAAGAACCAGGATTTGTGTATTTACACACACAGATACCGGTTCTCGCGCCCGCCGGGTACACGCATCGGCTGCTACAGCATCTTAAAGAGCCGACGTACAGCTACGACGGTTTGCTCAGGGGAGCCAACCTGCTGCAGTATAACTGCGGCGGCTGGTTGGGAAGAGGTTAATGGCTGTGTGTTGAGTTATTTTGAGGGGACAGCAAATTTACACAGTAAGGGCCCTTTCACGCGTGATGAACGTTCAGATCCGCCTTTCAGTTTTTTCAGGCGGACCTGAACGAACGCTCCATACATCTCTATGGAGTGAAGGATGTCAGCGGTGACATGTCCACTGAAATCCGATCCGCTCCGCTAAATCCAGATGGATGGAAACCCTATTTCATCTGGCGGATCGGATGAAAACCGACAAGCTGTCCGCTGTCATCCGATTCCCCCCCCCCCCCCCCCATAGGGGAGAGCGGAGATCTGACAGGTCCGTTTCTCACAGTGTGCAGAGACAGACTTTTCATCCGCCGGCTCAGCGCGGATTAATGGATCGATCGGGCGGATGTCTGAAAATGGATCCACACATGTGAAAGGGGCCTTATACAAGCTGTACACTCACTACTTTACATTGTAGCAAAGTGTCATTTCTTTTCTTCAGTGTTGTCACATGAAAAGATATAATAAAATCTTTACAAAAATGTGAAGGATGTACTCACTTTTGTGACATACTGTAATTGTGTATGTGTGTGTGTGTGTGTGTGTGTGTGTGTGTATATATATATATATATATATACATATATATATATATATATATATATATATATATATATATCTATATATGGTATATATATATATATATATATTATTATTATATGATATATTTATATTATATACACACACACACACACACACACACACACACACACACCTATATATATTATATATATATATACATATAATGCATGAGGTAATGCTCTGGGCTGGTGCACCCTTTTTTTGCTGATTTTGTTTGCCTAGAATTTTAAAGTTATTGTAAAGGCTTGTTTTTTTTATTAAATAACAAACATGTTATACTTACCTCCTCTGTGCAGTTGGTTTTGCACAGAGCAGCCCAGATCCTTCTCTTCTCAGGTCCCTCTGTGCTGCTCCTGGCCCCTCAGCCAGAAGTTTGCTACAGGGGGCACCCAAGCTGAGTCAGAGCTCCGTGTATCCATTTAGACACAGAGCCTTGACCTGCCCCCCCCCCCGATTGGCTGGCTGACTGACTTTGATTGACAGTTGCGGGATCCAATGGTGCCGCTGCTCTGCCTCAGCCAATCAGGAGGAGTGTCCTGAATGGCTGAGGGGATGGTGGACATCGCTGGAGAGAGGAGGGGCTCAGGTAGGTAATAAGGGGGGTGCTGGGGGAGGGTGCTACATACAGAAGTTTTTTTTTTTTTTTTTTATCTTAATGCATAGAATGCATGAAGATATAAAACCTTCTGCATTTACAACTCCTTTAAAGATTTCCCAATCTGAAGAGGGCTGCAAAACCATGAGTGGATCCTTGTATGGATTTTATCAGTGACCCACCTCATTTCCAGTCAAGATCCTTCACCTTGTTTTTTTTTTTTTTTAACACTTGAGTGATGTAGTGTTCATTTTACATTCAATTCAGTTGCTGCTGTATGCAATGGCTACTTTGATTGGAATCTCTAAAAATGCCGTGTATATTGGCTAGTCATACCTTTGAGAAGCTCCAGTCTGCAAGAACCTGAAATGATCATTCCAAACAAACTGAAGACCATTTTTAGACTACTCAGGCTCCGGGTTGACTGACATGTCCAAATAAAGTGAAATATTCCTAAAACAGATGAAAGTCATTTTTTAGGTAGTCATGATTCCATAATGCAAGTGCAGCACAGGGGACACCTACCCATGACTGTAAGTCCTGTCCTATGTGTATACCTTTTATGTTGTTTATTTTGGCTGCCCTTAGGCTTAAGAAAATCTTTGTTTCCATGTAAGATAGGGACTTTTGATTGTAGACTGTTTCAGGGTAGGGACTGATGTGAATGCACCATATGTAAAGTGCTGCGTACATTGTCAGGACTATGTAAATACCTGCAATAAATAAATAACTAGCTCTTATATTCAGAGTATATAACATTTTCCCTTAATTAGCAGCAAGCCCCCCTCCTTTTTTTTAGATTTGCAAAGTAATGTCTATAAGATGATGCTATTTTCCTTACAGCCAATTCACACTTGTAAGACTGCATTTCCTACTCGCTGCCACTAGATGTCCATCTTGTAATTTCGGAGGTTTGCTTGTTTGCTGGTACAGCTATATTCAGTAATCTGTATTGCACTTCAGTACAGGAACTACTCTTCACTAAATTATATTACATTTTTCATTAAAACATTTCACATAAATGGTGCTGTTCCTTATTTGCAGTTTTGCTTTACTTTAAGGTGCAGATTGGAAGCCGAGGGCACCACCGCTTTTCCTGGAAATCCTGCATAGAGATGAGCAGTTGCCTTGACCGCTGTGTTGTAGGTCAGCGACCTGCGTGCTGGCATACGCATCTCATTCTGCTTCTCCAAGGCACATGAGCCCCCATATGATTCAATAGTCTTTGTTATGTCCGTGTCTTGCACTAAGCTCTTATGTAAATTGAATTAAATGCAATCAGCAGAGGAGACCGCTGGTCTGAGGTCAACACAGTAAAGTGTTTCTGTGTTTTTATCAGTGGACCTTAGCTGTGTTTAATTTTACTCTTCTGAATAGGCTGTCTTTTAAAGTAAACCTGTGCTAAGCAAAGCAGGTTTACTAAAAGCTACCCTGTCACTGTAAAAAAAAAAAATCTTATAAAGGTGGCCTGCAAGAGAAGATCTGTGTATTTGCCTCCAATTCCCTTGTCTACTATCTCCCCTGCATTGCGGCCTCCATCAGTCTCTTGTGCATTCGACATTTTGGATGCCCTTGTCCCTCGCCATTGTTCTTTCCTTCGAAATCGACATCCCTACTACCGTATATACTTGAGTATAAGCCGAGTTTTTCAGCACATTTTTTTGTGCTGAAAATGCCCCCCCATCGGCTTATACTCGATTCAATGACTTTTCTGCAGCAGAAATTACATTTTCCGACCCGAATTTGGGGCCCCGTATCTCAGGGGGCCACTTGGTGCTAGCAACCCCAAATTTGGTGTAGCTCTACAACATATGCAAATATGGGGTTCCTATCACCAAGTGGCCCCGAGATACGGGTCCCCAAAGTTGGTTTGGAAAATGTCATTCTCTGCTGCAGAAAAGTGCTCAACATTTTCCGAACCGACTTTGGGGCCCCGTATGTCGGGGACACTTGGTGATAGGAACCCCATTTTTGTTGTAGGGTTAGTTCCACTGGGTTTGTACACCAAATTTGGGGTTCCTAGCACCAAGTGGTCCCGAGATACGGGGCCCCAAAGTCGGTCAACTGTGTCCATCTGCAGCAATGTCATTTCGGGACCGTGTGGGTCCAGAGGCTGCAGCTAGGGGGCATCTAGGAACCCTTAACTACCAAGTTTGAAGTTCGGGGGACCTATGGCTGCAAATGGGCTCAGTGAGGCATGCAAATGGGCACAGTGAGGCTGCAAATGGGCATTGTTGACCCTCTTTTCCACTTACAGTAGCTGCGCATTTCTCACCCTAGGCTTATACTCGAGTCAATAAGTTTTCCCATTTTTTTGTGGTAAAATTAGGTGCCTCGGCTTATATTCGGGTCGGCTTATACTCAAGTATATGCGGTAAGTCCTGTAGAGGTATAGGTGTAAGAAGATCGAACGACTGTGTCTGGCAAAGGGCCACAGAATTCGAAAATTCCTAGAAGTGTCAAATGGCAAAGAGACTGAGGTAGGCTGCGGAGCGTAGAGGAGGTAGGAGATACGAACTGTTGGAGAGATCCTCTCTTGTAAGGTACCTTGATTTGGATTTTTGTGGCACATTAAAGCTGATCTCTGGTTAAAAGGACAACCTTTCCCACCACATTCCTCTTTAGCTAATTACAAGATTAAGATTATATGAAAAAAAACAAAACTAAAATCCCTGTTTACGTACCTGAAATCATAGTCACGTGAAAGACCAGACTTCTTTCTTCTGGTCTGTATTGTAGTACAGTGGGTCCTTTATGCAGTGACCATGGTACTCCCTGGTGACATGGATGCTGCTAAGGAAGCCCATTAGATGCGGATACTTGCAGGGTCCTGAAGGCTTCAAGCAGTAGTGTTATGACACCACAACATAAGGGGCTTCCACAGGGCTGATCAGTGCTTCCTATCATCCTATTGGTGGGCTACAATCCCATAAGCGGTGCTGTGGCAGCAGGGCCAGTGCTACCACTAGGCAAACTAGACAACTGCCTAGGGCGCACTGCTGCCTATGGGCCCCTGTTTACTGGTTTCCCTCCGCATCTTCATTCTCTGCAGGCTGCAGCATGTAACTAACTCAGTCTTAGGCAGTTGCTCCGTCCGACCGGTAGTGTAATTAGAGGCGCAGTGCAGCACTGGAGCCAGCGCTAGAGGAGGCAGAGCCGATGCTTCCTGTATAACGGCCACCTCCTGTCACATGGGCAGGGAAAATGGGGTGGCGCCAATGGGGGCAGTAAAATTTAGGTTTCGCCTAGGGTATCAAAAATCCTTGCACCAGCCACAAGATGGCAGAATCGGAATATGTTTTTGTGGTTTTATTATTATTTTATTTATTTATATTTGCTAAGTGTTTTTTTTTTTTGTTGTCCTGGGATAGGCTTTCATTAATGCCCCCCCCCATATTCCCACTGCTTATACTTACCTCCTTTTCTCTCCCCTGCCAGAGTAATGTGAAGTACCCAATACCTCCAGATGTTTATATTTCCTTTGTATTGTGGGGGGTAAATTAGGTGATAGGGTGGAAGATGGTAGGGTGATTATAAGCGGTGTTGGAGGGGAGGGCAGTGAAGGGAACCCATTGCCGCTGCCGGTTGTATAAGAGGTACCTTTCTGTGGTACATCTCTTCTATACAAAGCTAGTCCACCTCTGCAGTGCAACGCTGGAGCTGATAAAAGTATCTCTAAGCCCTGGTTCAGTTTGATACGATTTGACATGCGATTTAAAATGTCAAATCGGCGGCAATTGCCGGCAATGGCAACGTCCTAATCGGTGTGACGCTGCATTTGCGGCGCCGCACCGATTTAAAATAGTCGATTTCGGTCTGCGAATGACATTCACATCTGTGCAGAAACCCGCACAGATGTCTCTGAAATCGCAGCCGAAATCAGGACTGACATGCTGAACTCGCACGCACAGCTTCATTCCCGCAGCTCAGTGTGAACCTGGGCTAAATCCAAAACTTTTTCCCACAATAGATTAGGAAATGGTTAAAGCCCAACTCTGGGAAACTTGGAAATTCTATCTTGCAGTGTGGCTGCACCCGCACAATAGGTTAGCTGCTTGTTTAGGTATATAAGCATAGAAAAGATTTACTTATCTGATTCCTGCAGCATGTTTTTCCCCTTGCTCCAGTGGTCTGGGGTAAAGATGTCATCAAGACCAATACAGAATCTATAGCTCTGCATAGGATGGGATGATGCTGAGAGACAGTCCATCGATGGAGCATAGGGGAGCGCCATCTGAAGAGGATCAGAGAAGTAAAAGTTCTTTGCATAAACAAGGGCTGCACCTGCACTGCAAGGGAAAATTTCAAATAACCCGTATGTAGGCAGGTGCAGTCTATTTTCTCCACTGCAGGTGGCGCTATTCTACAGCGGCACTGCAGTTGGAAAGGGAGTCAAGAGGAACATGGTTCCTCTATGATTTCCTGGGTCACTGGGGAAGCAATCCAATTGGATGCTTCCGCCCCATGTGACTCTAGCAGCCATCTTGGGTCAGACAGTGCCTCTTTAAGGCCCTGGCTCCCAGGTTTGGTGCGCATTTTGCGAGTTGGTAGAGTAGTGACAGGTACCCCATCTGATAGGGACAGAACTAGTGGCAGGGAAAGGTTCCTGACGAGAAGGGAAAGTGTTGGGCTCGCAAATTCTCTTGTCATCCCCCTGCTTGGGCACAAGATGGTCAGGCCGCATTCTTGCCCTCCTAACAGGTGCCGATGGTTTGGCTGATTCCTGCTCTCTACATGCGGTCAGAACTGTGACTGTTCCTTGTTCGGCTGCCTTCCCATTGGGTTATTTATGAACTGCCTGCATTATTTCAATACAAGTTCTTTCATTGCACTGGGACTAAGTGTATTATTGCTACTGCACCCCACCTACAAGGAGTTTGTTGTTAAACCCGACCCGTCAAGTTTTTTTGTGTTTGTCTCCCATTTTCCCTTTACATGCTTGTCTTGGAGACCCACCGGCATGGGAGAAAAAAAAAACTCTAGAGTGAAGGAAAATCCTCTTAGATAGACATCTCTGTAGTAGGTGTCCCCATTGAAAGATTTTGCCTCTAGTCATGCCTTGTGACAACTGTAAAATTGTGAAAATCCCATGACTTTGTTACCCAGTGGAGATGGTCACCAAGACAAATAGGTGGGGTGAATCACCTCGCTGGGCATACAGACCACTTTAAAAACCTACCAGGGGTTCTAACTCTTCCACATGCTATCCAGAACTGTTTGGCCATTAGATCCCCAAGAAGAACCTTGGAGGCTCCCTTGGCTAGCCTCTCATTCTGAAAATTCTGTTAACCTTTTGCTTCTGTACTTTGACTCTCTGACCCAAACAAGTATGCAGATAAGAGCGCCTGACTTTTCTCTGACTTTCTTGATTTACATTCTTGTTTTGGTTCTGTTCCCTAAATAAATTTGAGTACAAAATGAAGTCACACATTTTTTCCAGCACATTAATAAATGACTGAAACAAAATTCATGTTATGTTCTGGGCTTTTGTTAGGAAACAAAATTCACGCTGAACGGATTAATCGATTTCCTGTCACAGACTGTACCAAAATGTATTTTTCATTTTAAAGCAGAACTAAAGTCCTACTTTTAAAGCGTTGTTAAACCCAAAAGCAAACATTTATTACTGTATATTGCAGCTTACCAATTCTTAGATGTGGTTAGTTTCACCTGATGATCTGGCCAGCAAGTCTGTTGTTGTTCAAAAGAACAAGCTGTCTTGCAGATGTAGCAGTTACAGGGATGTGACAAACCATTTAACACTGACAGGGATGCTTACAATGATCGCCTTTTATTTATGTAAAACCTTTATCCCAAAAAGAACAAAACTGTTTGTGTAACTGCTTATAAAGTGTGAGCTGAAGTTTGGATTCGATTGGTTAGTGTATCTAAATCTTCTAGTACATCTAGCACTCCCCTCCCCCCGGACTGACAATGCTGCTGTCCATAGGTGCTCCCTATGCTCCTTCATCCAGTACGGGAGCAGTTTTAATACTGGAGGTGTGTTACTGGCCAGATCACCAGGTGAAAAAAGAAGAGAAAAAGGCTAAAATACCGCTTTAAAAACTGTCAGGCTCTTTATTAAATTAAATATCTCTTCTGCAGTAGAAGACACTTACCTTCCTGCTCAGTCTTCATTGGAAAGTACACTGAGCTGTGCAAGTGCAGCCCAGTTTACACTCCGGGAAACAGCGCCTGTGCGCTGCGACGTCTGTGCTCCTGCACATGCACAGGAGTGACGTCGTCCTACACTGGCCAATGAGAACAGCTGCAGCCTGGCACCCGAAAGAAGCTGAGTAGGAGATATTTTTGCTGGTGAGGGATGTCGGACTGTTGAAGTGAGGTATGCATCATGGAATTTAGATCCGCTTTGAAAGGGGAGGGGCCAAAAAAAATGCCCAAATATTTTTTTACCTTAATGCATGGAATGAATTAAGGTAAAAAAAAAGTTTAGACTTTAGAACCACTTAAGGGGAAGTATTACTCTATTTTAGCCTTTTTTGGAAAAAAACAAGCAATAGATTTTTCTTTATGAATGGGGGGGGGGGGGGGGCAATTTTGAGACTGGGTTCACACTATGTGTGGCACAGGGCCCAGCAGGGGACCGGTGTGTCCCCATTCACTGCTTCAGGTCTGGATTTTTGCCTGAATTCGGATCTGAAACGGAGCAAAAGACGCACAGGACCCTTCTACTGTGCGCTCCGCGGCCGCCCCAGAGATGTGTGAACCGTCTCCATTGAGAGACGGTCACACTCTCCTGTCATGTGAATTGGATGCAGGAAACCTGCATCCAATTCGCATAAGTGTGAACCCAGCCTAAATGTGGCTGGAGTTTGTAATTAAAGTATTAACTTAGGCCCCTTTCACACTGGGGTGTCCGTGGCATTGGCGAAATAGTGGCGCTTTACCGTCGTTTTAGCAGAGGTTTTTCGGCCGATAGTGGGGCGCATTTAACCCCCGCTAGAGGCCGAAAAAGGGTTAAACCTACCCGCAAAGCAGCGCATTGCCTGCAGTTTGGCAGCGGTGCCCATTGATTTCAATGAGCAGGAGCGGTGTATACCGCTCCAAAGATGCTGCTTGCAGGAGTTTTTTTAACATCCTGCCAGTGCATAGCCTCAGTGTGAAAGCCCTCCGGCTTTCACACTGAGACTGCAGGGGAGGTGTTTTTCAGGCACTTTGCAGGCGCTATTTTTATCCCAAAAGCGCTGGAAAAACGTCTCCAGTGTGAAAGGGGGCAACTAAAGGCAAAACTTTGTTTTTTCGTTTTGGATAGAGTAATGGAAGGCTAAACCCCTGTCAGGTTTCTTTTTTGTTTTTTTGCTATCTGCGTCCCATTGGGTAGATTCCCTTTTAGTTCCTGTCCAATGGCCAAAACTGGAAGTGAGAGAAAATCCCTCCAAAGTGAGGGAATTCCAGTGTGTCAAAAGGTCACCAGCGGAAAGTGGTTCAGATGGTAGACGCACCAACTAGAAATAAAGCGTTACTGGATCTACTGATTACCAACAATACAGACCTGATCACGGATGTGGAAATATGGGGCAATTTAGGAAACAGCGATCGCAGGTCAATTGGCTTCAGTATAAATCACACAAATAGGAAACATAAGGGGAATATAAAGACACTGAATTTCAAAAGAGCCAACTTCCCTAAACTACGAACCTTGTTAGAAGACATGAATTGGAATAAAATCTTAGGAACAACGGAGGAAAGATGGGTTTGCTTTAAGAGCATATTAAATATGGGCATTAGCCAATGCATCCCTTTTGGGTAATAAATTTAAAAGAGCAAACAAAAGTCCTGGATGGCTTAACTCCAATGTAAAAATGTATATAAAAGCAAAGGAGAAGGCCTTAAAAAAAATACAAGGTTGAGGGATCATCATCAGCATTCAGACTTTATAAAGAATGCAACAAGAATTGTAAGGGTTCAATTAGGGCGGCTAAGATAGAACACGAAAGACACATAGCGGAGGAGAGCAAAAAAAATTCCAGGAAATTCTTTAAGTATGTAAACAGTAAAAACGGGGGGGACAAACCATTTTCATGGCAAAGAGGGACTTTGCAATTAAGTGAAATTCATCTGATCACTCTTCATAACATTCTGGAGTATATGCAAATTGCCATCATAAAAACTGAGGGAGCAGACTTTGTGAAAATTAATGGAAGAGAAAAAAAACGCCAAGTAAGCATCGTGTAGCACAATTTATTCAAAGCTAAAAAAAAACGATATAAACAGCAATGACACTCACAAACGGGTGTGGTGGGGGATGATGACATTTTGCAGTGGATGAAAAGTCCAAGTGTGAACCGGGAGCGCTGATCTTTATCCATTGTGGGAAGAAGGCGAGCTGTATAGAGGGAGCGAGATCAGTCTGAGATCCGTCCAGAAGGAGCTGCCGTCGAGCTGCCCTGTATAACCGGGATGGTTTGTCCGGTGTTCGGATATCTGTCCAAAGTACGTATCTCCAGCGGGAGTGTAGAGAGAAGCTGTCAGTCCTTCCGCCGTAAGAACCAATGGCTGATAAAGGAAGCGCGGCTTGCTTCCGAAACACGTCCCCATGTGTCATTCTAAAAACTTTTGGCCACGGCTGTGCACTGACAAGTCTGCAGGAGTCCTTCATGGCACCTGCAATCTGCTGATCTTGGGTGCAATGCTTTTCAGGCTCCAGCTAAATAAAATAAAAATGAATGCACTTTTTTTATTTTACCTGCAAAAAAGGTGAACTTATCCTTTTACTCCTGTTGCCATCACCTTTTCTGGACAGCTTGGTCTGCATCTTAAAGCGGAGTTCCACCCAAAAGTGGAACTTCCTACAAGTTGACCTACATGGGGAGGGATTGCCCCCAAAAATTCCACAAAATATGGGCATCATGGGCGGAGGCCAGAAACATTACGGTATAACCCTGACAGAGGTTCCTTCCTCTCCCCTCCCTTCCATCTGGACCTCTAGCATACCTTCCTACAGAGACCAACGGGATGCTCCTGCAGGTCAGGAGATGCGGGTCGCAGCTGCACCCGGTCTCTTTATAGTAATTTTAGGATGTCTGGCCAACCTATCCTGCCTAGATAAAGAAGGACGCACAGAGCGACTCACGCATGCGCAGTGGGGAACCGGGAAGTAAAGCCGTAACACTTCACTTCCTGATTCCCTCACCGAGAATGGCTTCGGCTGCCGACATCGCTGGACCCCAGGAAAGGTAAGTGTCCATTTATTAAAAGTCAGCAGCTGCATTATTTGTAGCTGCTGGCTTTTAATAATTTTTGTTTTATTTTTGGCGCACTCCTGCTTTTAAAGTGATTGTATAGTCTAAATTTGAACTTTTACCTACAGGTAAGCCTATAATAAGGCTTACCTGTAGGTAAAAAAATAAATATCTCCTAAACCTGTACGGTTTAAGAGATATTCCCCTCGCAATGAGCTGCTGACTGCAGCGGCGCATGCGCACAGGTGATTCTCGGCTGAATGCCCGGCAGGCGCCGGACCCTGCCCGGATGAAATCTCCCGCGTGCGTGCGTGGGAGTGACGACGTTGCGGCTCCAGCCACTCACCGCGCTTGAGTCGTGATACCGGAAGACACGCCGAGGGAACATGTCAGCTCCTTCGGTGTGGATGAGGTGAGATGTCTGGGCCTTGTTCTAAGGTATTTCATAATGAGCTAGTATGCAGTGCATACTAACTCATTATGCCTTTTGCCTTACAGGTGTGTAAAAAAAAAAAAATGTCAGCGGGTATACAACTTCTTTAAAGTGGATAAAAATACAAATAAAGCCACATAAAATAAACCAAATGAGGACATTATATACTAAATACTGACAATAACAACATACAGTTGTGATTCTAGCGGCGTTCTACGGAGACGCTTAGCTCTTCTAAAAGACATTTATTAGATCACAAGCACTGGTCGGCAGTTCATACAGCTCAGTGTTATTATATACTGTCATAGTGAAAGAATGTGTCACAGATTAACTGGCACGGGGCTCCATCAGTGCAGTATAAATGGCTTTGTGTGTGTATGATACGGCGAGAGGCCAGTATTATATCGGCGTCTTCTCTGTGCTGATCTTGATGCCGGCTATTTTCCTGTCTTCCCATCAGGAGAGCCCATAGAGGATCTGTCATCATGTTCCCTGCTGTTTTATTATATTGCTCCACGACCATCGCACAGAAAAGACTCCTTTATAGGGCACTTACATTGTCATCAGCGGCACTTATTCTCTCAAATTTAATCTTCTTCTCTACAACCATTTAAGTTCACTGAGTAACTGACAAAATAGAATTCACAACAATGTAAGAAATCTTTGTCGTATTTTGAAAAGACACATTCACTTTGTTTTATAGATAAAAATGTAAAAAAAAGATCATCTCAATGCAAATCCTCTTATCTCTGTGTGGTAATGTTTGTAAACATTGTTTATATGTATACTTTGTTATTCTATAAGTACACGGAGGCAGCCATATTTGCTCATTACATAGCCGGCCTTTGTTTTCTGCTTTGCAGTGCTATACAATGGTTATGTTTTTATTGCTTGTGCTCACAATACGAGTCTGTGAAAACAATGAACTCCCTGAGCAGCTCATAGGTTATCTCAACAGTTGTTAAAACCACTTGCCGACCAGGCTTTTTCTGGCACAATTTGTTTTCAAGTTTAAAGGGTAACTCCACTTTCATGGGAAAAAAAATAGCAAAAAATAAATAAAAATAATATAGCATCTACAATTGCGAAACAATTGCACTTGAATGTTATTAAAAAATTACCTTTCCTTTTCAATCTGCAGCTCTGTCATTTTCTAAAAATGCAATATGGCTACCTGGAGGTGTTCTGTATACAGCCCCCCAGAAACATAATTTCCTGCTTGTGTGATTGGCTCCCTGATTTTCCCACAAGTCTGCACTAAAGCCCCATACACACTATTCGATTTTCTGCAGATTTTAAAAATTTGCTGTCCCCTCAAAATAACGTCATATGACGTCCAGCAGGACAAGCTGCTAGCGTATGCCCATAGGGGCGCGCAGCACAGTGATCGTTGGTGTGGGGAGTCAGTCTTATTATCAGCGCAGACCCATCGAGGATGCCCCCTGGAGACCACCAGGGATGCCCACTGGATACCACCAGGGATGCCCACTGGATACCACCAGGGATTCCCACTGGATACCACCAGGTATGCCCACTGGATACCACCAGGGATGCCCACTGGATACCACCAGGTATGCCAATCAGTGCTCATTAGTTTTGCCTATGAGTGCCCATCAGTGCCACCTCATCAGTGCCACCTATCAGTGCCCATCAGTGCTGCAAATAAAGGGATTGATCATCAGTGCCACCTCATCAGTGCCAATCACTGTCTCATCAGTGAAGGAGAAAACGTCCTTGTCTCAAAGCGCAAAAGATAAAAACCCCTAGTGGTGATCAAATGCCATGAAAAGAAAGCTCTATTTGTGGGGAAATTTTTTTTGGGTACAGTGTAGAATGACCGCGCAATTGTCATTCAAAATGCAACAGAGCTGAAAGCTGAAAATTGGACTGGGCAGGAAGGGGGGAAAGTGCCCAGTATTGAAGTAGTTAAAAAAAAGAAATAACACATGTACAAAACCCACTGTACAGTGCATTATACTGACCATAATTATGAACTAAACTTTACCCATGTCAGTGATCTCTTCAGACATTCTTTATTCATTTCTGTTCCCTGTATCATGAACAACACCGACACCCGAGTTCTGTCCATACTTGCATTCCCCTTCCTACAAAGACTGAAACATTTACATCTACACCCAGACTGAGCATAGAAGCAGTCCAAGACAGTTATGTCTCCTAGCAGTCATATCATGCCTGCATGTCTACAGCCTTCTTGTTTAAGGCGCGTTTACTTGAAATAAGATTTGTCACTTTGGTACAAAGATGACACTTGAGACAAGAAATAAAGGATGCAACAAAGCATATATTAATGATCAGATTTACTCTTCTACTCTATACGGCTCAGTTTGCCATACTGGTTATACCAGAACGCGTGACCTTTAACGTGACACTGTTATTGTAGAAGAAACGCAAGTAATGGCCCTGTAAATAACCAGGTATAATACCTCTCAGGCAGGCGTCCAGCCCTATTTTCGCTTTGCTGAAAATTTATTGTGACTTAAAATTCCTCAGCATCTGACATACTTCTGAAAGCGTTGGATGCCTGCGTTCTCCGCCATGTGCTGTGGTTCTATCAGCCCCTACATCATTTTATCACACAGTAGTTATCTAGGGGCTTGTGGGAGGAACCACAGAGCACACCGGGGGCTCAGGCATAGATTTGGTTAGGTTATTCAAAGGACCTGTCTATTTCACCCAATGTAATATGTCTATTTTGGCTATCTTGTATATGGTACCCAAAGGTGCCTCCATCTAGATATGGAAATAGAAGAATTTGCTTCTGTACTGTATATGTATCATTATCTACCTTATATTCCATTGGGCACAAATATTTAGAGTGCTGAACTTTCCAAAAGAGAAGGGGTAGTATGATTCTAATATTATCTATGAAAGGCCAATAATAGAGTAGATTAGAAAAAAATAATAATCTGTGGGGAGGAGAACAAGAATAGAAGGTAGAACAAGCCAATGCAAAAAAAAAGGAAGCAAGGCCAGAGCCTCCCTGGTGGTTGCCCTTTATGAATATTCATAGATTGAATATAGAATAGAGAATATACTGTATATAATTAATAGAATTTTTAAGGTGGCTTCAGATTCCTCGACCTATCTAATCAAGTTGGGGAGCTAGAATTTTGTGACATGATGCGTAGATATGGGTTCATCGTTGAAAAGTATTTTGAAGATCTTCAAGTTGTTATTTTGTATGATTACATGTCTGGTGAATACATTTCATATTTTTAGACTGTGGTCATAATCGATTGAAACTGTATCTTAAAAATATCATCGTTAAAAATTACTAAATTATAAGTACTGTGCAGGAAAACTTTCCTTAATAAGCACAACAATAATGAATAGAATTTTTAAGGTGGCTTCAGATTCCTCGACCTATCTAATCAAGATTGGGAGCTAGAATTTTGTGACATGATGCGTAGATATGGGTTCATCGTTGAAGTATTTTGAAAATCTCAAAGTTGCCCCAAGATTTCGGCTATCTATTATAATTATGCCAAACAGCCCACCAGGTTTTATGGTATTTCTGTTGGGTATCTTTCAGCATTGAGGTGGGTTCCTCCGTATCCTGTATTTTGGTAATTTTGTGTATACCAGGGGTGCTCAACCTTTTGAAGAGGGAGGACCACTTAATTTGGTAATGTAAATGAGCCCTTACTGTCCTGAGACCCCTATAAAGCTGCTTTCACACTGATGCGCTGCGGTTTACCCACACCACACGTTCAGTACAATGCACCTCCGGCTTTCCTGCGGCTTAGCTGCACTGAGCCATAGACTTCTATGACATCTTATGAGTGTGGTGCACTTTCTGAAAGTGCACCAAATCCATAGGATGTAATAGTTGAGATGCAAGTCTATGGCTCAGTGCAGCTAACCCACAGGTGTACTTTACTGAACGCGTGGATCAGTGTGAAAGCAGCCTAATAACCCCCTTTTTTTTTAAGCCCATTGCTAAAGTGCAGTGTATGTGATGTTTTTATACACTGACCTTTTCCCACTTGCAGCTTCTGTTGGCATCTCTCTCCAGGCTGCTAGAAAGGTACCAGGTGAAGTGCACTTGGTGTTACTCCTGGGAAAGGAGCCAGCGCTACACAAGAAGCATCGACTTAAGTGGCTCCTGCTCCCTCCGTGACCACCTGCTTCCTCTGTGACCACCTGCTTCCTCTGTGACCACCTGCTTCCTTCGGCACTGTCTAAATGCATTCTGATGCTCTAGGATAGTGGGTCTACAACCCATTAATTGTGATCTGGGCTTAACCACCCGCCACCCCAGAGCATGAAGTGATGGGTCACATCAGAAGACTCCGTGGGCCACAGGTTCAGCACCCCTGGTGTTTACCATTCCATTCCTAGAGATGGGGGAGTGGGTTTCTTCCAGTTTTGTAGGATGAGCATTTTGGCAACATCTAAAAAGCATGGTATTCTGAAGTTATGTATTCCACAATGGATTGGGGGTGATGTGGGACAATAGGGTCAAGGGGTTCCATGGTATTTTCATATCAGTCTAAGCCCCCGTACACACAGTCGGAAATTCTGACCACAAAATCCGTTTGATTTTTTCAGAAGGATTTTGTCCGAAACTGGTGTTGCATACACACGGTCGGACAAAGTTGTCGGAAAATCCAATCGTTCCAAACGTGGTGACGTTCGTTGCATACTACGGAACTGCATAGAGGCTAGTAGCCAATAGCTTTTGGTCTCGTAATTTGATCTGAGCATGCGTGGCACTTTGTCCGTCGGAATTCCCTACACACGATCAGAAAAAGTCAGATCGGATTTTGTTGTCGGAAAATTTGAGATCCTGCTCTCAAATTTTCCGACGGAAAAAGCCCGCTAGAGCCCACACACGATCGGATTTTCCGACAACATGATCCAATCTGACTTTTTCCATCGGAATATCCGACCGTGTGTACGGGGCATTAGAGCACCTGTGTTCTTTAACTCCGCACCAGGATGGAATTATCCTTGGACAATTTAACCAGACAGATAGGATGGATGCCGCCTTGTAGCACCCATGCCAGCAGAATGGATTTCTCATGCCATCTATCTAGTCATGGGTTTTGGAACCCCCTGTACCACTGGAGAAAGATTAAAACCATGCTCTTGTAATCCGAAGTGCTTAGAGGTTGTGTGTATTTATCCTATAATGCTCTCTCTCTGTTCTTGGGTAAATGGGGGTGCTATTTGGACAAGTGATCATTGACATCTTCTTCTGATCATTTTCATTTCAATATTTTTATTGAAGATTTTCACAAAGAGTAAATGTCAATAAAGATTTCAAATATTAGGCAATTTTCACGACATAAAATGCACATACAGTATGACAAAAACAAAAAGTTTGCAATCTAATCAAAGAAAGAACTGAAGATGTGTAACACCAAGCTCCACATTAGCTAAGGGTTACTCCCTCTACAATGCCTACAGTTTCTTCATCACATCTGAAACACGCAACTGCGGGCTTATGATTTATTCTCAGCTATTTACAGTCTAGCAATTCTAGCCTATGGAGAGACAATGAAACCTAATAATCTCAGTATGTCTTGCTATTTTCATGAAAACCATTTGATTTGATGGAGTTCAGGGTACGCCCTCTACATTTGGAAGTGCAAGTCCCTTCCACCATGGGCAGAGGACGCTTTATCTTCCACAACTGTAAAATTGTATATTGAATATTTTAATCACACAAATAAATGGAAGGAAAATAAATATTATGCCGCGTACGCACGATTGGAAATTCCGCCAGCAAAAGTCCGATGAGAGCTTTTGGTCGGAAAATGCAACCGTGTGTATGCCCCATCAGACCTTTGCTGGTGGAATTCCAGCCAGCAAAAGATTGAGAGCAGGTTCTCTATTTTTCGGTCGGAAAAAATTCTGATCGTCTGTACAATTCCAACATGCAAAATTCCTATGCATGCTCGGAAACAATTGGACACATGCTCAGAAGCGTTGAACTTAATTTTCTCGGCTCGGCGTAGTGTTGTACGTCACCGTGTTCTTGGCGGTCGAAAGTTCAGCAAACTTTTGTGTCACTGTGTGTATGCAAGCCAAGCTTGAGCGGAATTCCGTCTGAAAAAACATCCAAGATTTTTCAGACGGAGAATCCGCTCGTGTGTACAGGGCATAAGAAAGAGAAAAAGGAGGGAGGGGGACCCTGTACTCCGGCACACACCACTAGAAGGCATACTAGTCAGGTATAGTCCGGGGGATCGTTTGTCAAGTATCTGATCCACAGACCCTTTCAGACACTCTCATTTAGGATTGCTGACCGTTCATTTATCATAAGCCAGGAAAGCTTGCAGACTTGCAGTTTCAGGCTATGGTGATTTTAGCGGATACAAATATAAAAGTGAGGAGGAGTCTGATTTTTTTTTTTTTTTAAGGCTTCCTCCACCTTGCATCCCAGGAGAGCATGTTTAGGAGACTTGATCAGATTGATTTCTTCTGATCATTGTCAATAGAATATTGTTTAACCTACTGTAGAAAAAAAAACAACACATTTACCAAATAATGTAAATGAACCAATGAAAATTTTCCCTAAAAACTCTAAATGCCCAGAGCTATTACTTAAGGGTGAAGCTGGACGTTCTGAAGAAAATTGCTGCTGATGTCAATGGGAATCCCCAGCAGCCTATAAAACCAATGACGTGGGTTGTGAATCTCAACAAGAAGCAAAATTTCACAGTTCTTTTATACAGAAAACACCAAAACCATCATAGAGTTACTTTTTGTTCCTATTCAGTGGAAGATTTCCAACATATTCTGTTTTGCTCTGTCCTTTCCTTTTTTTTTTATCTCCACTGTTTTCTCTGCAGACATGTGCTCAGCGCTGGCTAATGCTCTTCCAAATAAGATTTTATGCTTCATTCTAGGGAATACAGATCCAATCACAATTAGTAAAATCTCATGACTTTAATATGTTAATCTAATTTCAAAAGTTGTTTTTCCATCTTTTTTTAAATCCTGCAGTTTTCATGTAAAGCATAGTTGGTGATCTTGCCATGAAGATCCTTGTTCAGACACTTCTTGGTAAAGGTTGACAACACTTGTGCTCCTGTGATGTCAGCTGGTCACATGTTACATAGTTACATAGTAGGTGAGGTTGAAAAAAGACACAAGTCCATCAAGTCCAACCTATGTGTGTGATTATATGTCAGTATTACATTGTATATCCCTGTATGTTGTGGTTGTTCAGGTGCTTATCCAATAGTTTTTCTAACCACCTGCTTACTGGGCACCTAAACCCCCCTCCTATCCAGACCAATTTTCAGCTTTCAGCACTGTCGCACTTTGAATGACAATTGCGCGGTCATATAACACTGTACCCCAAATAGAGCTTTCTTTTAGTGGTATTTGATCACCTCTGCGATTTTAATTTTTTGTTAAAAAAAATGTAAAAAGACCGAATTTTTTTTCAATTTTGTTATAAAAATGTAAAATGGGTAATTTTTGTCCGTCATTGATGTACGCTGATGAGGCGGCAGTGATGGGCACCGATAGGTGGCAGTGATGAGCACTGATGGATGGCAGTGATGTGCACTTATGGGTTATACTGATAGACAGCACTTTTAGGTGGCGCTGATTGGCGGCACTTGTGGGCATTGATAGGTGGCACTTGTGGGCATTGATAGGTGGCACTTGTGGGCATTGATAGGCGGCACTTGTGGGCATTGATAGGCGGCTCTTGTGGGCATTGACAGGTGGCACTTACTGCGCATACATGAGGCATACTTGCCTCTTCCTTTTTGGGACCGATGTCCCTTTTAAGATGAGCCGGTGATCGGCTTTTTTTTCCTCCTCCGCTGTAGCGTGAGGAGAAAAAAAAAAAAAAAACGATCACGAGCTTTTGTTTTGATCATGTGATCAGCTGTCATTGGCTGACAGCTGATCACATGGTAAGGGGCCGGGACCGGCCCCTTACTCGGATCGCTGATCACCCGAGTCTCAGTGACTTGGTGATCACAGCGCGCTCCACACGCGCCCTGTAGGGTGCACGCAGGGAGCATGCACAGGGGAGGCGGTCATATGACGCCCTCCTGGGAATTCAGATCTGCGCTGTGGCCGTCATTCGGCCATAGCGCGGATGTCAAGTGGTTAAACTATCAATGCTCTCCGCTGAGACCACTACCCTTGCCGCTCTTACTGTAAAGAACCCTCTACGTAGTTTAAGGCTAAACCTTTTTTCTTCTAATTTTAATGAGTAGCCATGTGTCTTGTTAAACTCCCTTCCACAAAAAAGTTTTATTGTGGGGTCACCAGTACGGTATTTATAAATTTAAATCATATCCCCTCTCAAGCGTCTCTTCTCCAGAGAGAATGAGTTCAGCGCTCGTAACCTTTCCTCATAACTAATATCCTCCAGACCCTTTACTAGCTTAGTTGCCCTTCTTTGTACTCGCTCCATTTCCAGTACATCCTTCCTGAGGACTGTTGCCCAGAACTGGACAGCATACTCCAGGTGCGGCCGGACCAGAGTCTTGTAGAGCGGGAGAATTATCGCTTTATCTCTGGAGTTGAGCCCCTTTTTAATGCATCCAATATTGTGTTTGCTTTGTTAGCAGCAGATTGGCATTGCATGCCATTGCTGAGCCTATCATCTACTAGGACCCCCAGGTCCTTTTCCATCCTAGATTCCCCCAGAGGTTCACCCCCAGTGAGAAGATTGCATTAATATTTTGGTGTCGTCCGCAAATACAGAGATTGCATTGTTTACCCCATCCTCCAGGTTATTTATGAACAAAATATGGGACTACAAGCACATAACGCATGCATGGTTCACAGTTTTGAACATCAGGTGGCTGGTCCAGAGCAGTGATGCCCATTCAGGTGCTAGCGGACCGGAAATGGCTGAAAGCCTGGAGGAGATCAGCAGCATTGAGATGCAAACAAAACTGTGTAACAAACAGTATTTAATACAAAATGTCAGTTGCTTATGATACATAACGCTGTAACAGACTAAATGTCATGCAATTAGGCTTTAGATCCACTTTAAAGGGCAACGCCAGTCAAACAGCCAGATATTGGTTTAACCTTCATTCTAATCAACTAACAAGTACTCTCCAGGAAAACAACTAAGCGCTCAGTGAAATAACATTAAAGCTCAACCTCAAGAAAAACAGCTTTTCATAGTTGCATAGTTACCGTATATACTCGAGTATAGGCCGATCCGAATATAAGCAGAGGCACCTAATTTTACCACAAAAAAATTGAAAAACGTATTGACTCGAGTATAAGCCTAGGGTGAGAAATGCGCAGCTACTGTAAGTGGAAAAGAGGGTCAACAATGCCCATTTGCAGCCTCACTGTGCCCATTTACAGCCATAGGTCCCCGAACTTCAAACTTGGTAGTTAAGGGTTCCTAGATGCCCCCTAGCTGCAGCCAATTTGGGGTCTCTGGACCCAAAGGGTCCCGAAATAACATTGCTGCAGATGGACACAGTTGACCAACTTTGGGGCCCTGTATCTTTGGGCCACTTGGTGCTAGGAACCCTCAAATTTGGTGTGCAAACTCACAACATATGGCACTACAACATATCTAAAGATGGGGTTCCTATTACCAAGTGACCCCGAGATACGGGGCCCCAAATTCGTTTCAGAAAATGTCAAGCACTTTTCTGCAGCAGAGAATGACATTTTCTGAACCGACTTTGGGGCCCCGTATCTTAGGGCCGCTTAGTGCTATGAATCCCATCTTGGATATGTTGTAGTATTGGTTCGATTGGGTTTGCACACCAAATTTGGGGTTCCTAGCACCAAGAGGCCAGAGATACGGGGCCCCAAATTCAGGGAAAAATGTAATTTTCTGCTGCAGAAAAGTGATTGATTCTAGTATAAGCCGAGGGGGGCATGTTCAGCACAATAAAATGTGCTGAAAAACTCGGCTTATACTCGAGTATATACGGTATATATAGTTACATGGTTGGTGAGGTTTAAAAAAAGACACAAGTCAGGGAGCAGTAGATCTCTGTCATGTCACAAGGCAGAACAGGGAAATGTCTTGTTTACATCTCCCCGTTCTGCCACTATGTGACACGATTGCTGGACATTGGAGGACATCGAGGCCGCGTGCACAGAGCATGCAGCGCGCGCGCGCGTCCACAATGCCGCGTCTTAAAGGGGACGTACCTGTACGCCCATTTGCGCAGCCGTGCCATTGTGCCAACGTGTATCGTTGTGCACAGGTCAGCAAGCGGTTAAAGTGGTTGCAATGAAATATGAACAAAACATATCCCTCTATAGTGTGTACTTGTCTCAATTAGAGGCACTAAGTGTCTTTTCTGTCTGCTGTTTCATTCCTCTGCTATCCGCATGAGTAACTTTGGACATGTTTTCCTGACACCAAGAAAAGAAAAATGACTGGGAGGAACTCCAGCTGATTGACAGCCTCAGCTCTGTTGCTGTGTGTAGGGGGTGTGTCCATTCCCTCCAATTAGCTCTCAGAGCTCTCCTCACTGAGCTCTGCAGAGTGTAATTCCAGCTCTCCGCCCCCTCTCTTGTTTGACAGTTCAGACGCGCTTTATCATTTCTGGACTTTGAACAGATGTGGAGAGGAGAAGACAGCAGATAAACAGGTACAATTTATGTAGGAAGATTTGTTTAATCTCTGTGTATCACCTGAGGCCAGTCACTTTACTAGGTATATGGAAGGGTTTACAACCACTTTAAGGTATGGATGCAAAAGGCTGAATAACAGTTGTGCTGTGAATTTTAGACAATTCGAATTTCTCCTGTGTGTTCTGATCCTCAGGAGCGTCTCCTCCATCCTTCTTCCACATGGTAGATTTCCCAATAGTGACGTACTTTGTAGGGTGCGTCCGCTTTTCCCTCTCACAGGCCTGACACTTCTATGAAGTCACTTTGTAAGTATGTCTCAGACTAGACAGTGAGATAAGCGAGGAAACTCCACGTGACGTACTGGAGCTGCGCAGGACAAGCAAAAGCAGATTTGTTTAACATAGAAGAACATTTTTGAACAAATAGATTCGTTTTCCATTACGACCTCTATAATGTTTGGAATTGTACTAAACAGAGCAGCCACCGACAAGGTGATATAAAAATGTCTATAAAACTATCAAAGATGAATAAAAAATGAGTCATGAACATTTTTAGGGTTTGTTCACACCACACAACATGTGTAATTGTGCACCTAACCAATGTATTGGTGTGTAGTTTGAGTGTTTTTATTTGATTTTTTATTTACCGTATCTATCGGCGTATAACACGTGCCGGCGTATAACACGCACCCCAAGTTTAGGAGGGAATTTTTACGGAAAAAAATTTACATTTAAATGCCCATCAATGCATCCTTATCAGTGTCCATCATTGCAGCCTTGTCAGTGTCCATCTGCAGCCACCTCTGCGACACTACAAGTCCCAGCCACCTCTGCGGCACTACAAGTCCCAGCCACCTCTGCGACACTACAAGTCCCAGCCACCTCTGCGACACTACAAGTCCCAGCCACCTCTGCGACACTACAAGTCCCAGCCACCTCTGCGACACTACAAGTCCCAGCCACCTCTGCGACACTACAAGTCCCAGCCACCTCTGCGACACTACAAGTCCCAGCCACCTCTGCGACACTACAAGTCCCAGCCACCTCTGCGACACTACAAGTCCCAGCCACCTCTGCAACACTACAAGTCCCAGCCATCTCTGCAACACTACAAGTCCCAGCCATCTCTGCAACACTACAAGTCCCAGCCACCTCTGCAACACTACAAGTCCCAGCCATCTCTGCAACACTACAAGTCCCAGCCACCTCTTCTAGGTGTGCAAAACTACAAGTTCCAGCCAGCTCTACAAGCAGCGCAGACAGATTGAGCGCAGCGCCGCCTTTCATCGTCCTAACAAACGTGACAGTCAGCTATTCAGCCCAGATCTCGGCGGGTTTTGGCCGTTCTCTCGAAAGCCACCGAGGCTCACAATCGGCGGGGGGATTTGTGGGGATCGGCGTATAACACGCACCCCACGATTTTCCCCTGATTTTAAGGGGAAAAGAGTGTGTGTTATACGCCGATAAATACAGTAGTTATTTTTATTCTATGCACTGCAGTGCATTGTAATGCATTACAGCCTGTGTTGGGACAAGGCCACCTAGAGCCCAGGGCGAATATGCCAAATTGCGCCCCCCCCCCCCCCAAGTTGTATGAACATTATGTCTGCAAAAATCCCCCACCCCATAGAAGTCCAGCACTAATCTGCAAGCTTACCCCCTAATCGTAAATCCCCCCCCCCCTCCTACCAGTACAAATCTGCCCCCTACTGAGATTCCCTTCTTAGCACAAATCTTTGCCCCCCCCCCCCCCCCCCCAGCTAAAATCCACTCTGACTTTTTTATTTTTATAGGGGTGGGGCTGGAGCTCTGCTTTAAAAATGACCTTTGCTTTTCAATCTGCAGCCGCTGTCATTTTCTGTGACATGCAATATGACTACCTGGAGGTTTTCTGTACACAGAATGTTTTCTAAAAAAAATCCCTGATCTCCTGAGTTGTGGAATTACTGCAATTGTCACAGTTCTGCCTGACTCCAATATACTCAGCATGTTGTCATCATGAGTCTTGTGACACACCGCCACTCTACATAGAAGCTCCACTCATTCATGGAAGTCAGAGTAATAATAGGAACACTTCAGATGATTATGACTTCCTTCTAATCTAGCATGTTAATGGCACAGCTAGAAATGACCCTGAATAGCTCATTGTAATCACACGGCTGACTGTGCCTATTCTGTACCGTCCTGAATGGTGGGCAGATCCCTCTTCCCTACTTATTAGGTGTGTAAAGCTTGGGAGGTGTGCTGAGGCTCCAGAATTAAACACTGCTTTTACCATTTACATCATCAAACTTTCTAATATTAGAGATAAATCACATAATAATGTCTATACTTATGAAGCTGCAAGTACACTGCTTTCAGAGTAAAGTGTACCTGTCACCTTCGAGTGCAAATGGGGGAAAATCCCAATTAAAGCATTACTGTATATACTCGAGTTTAAGCCGACCTGAATATAAGCCGAGGCATCTAATTTTGCCACAAAAAAACTGGGAAAATGTATTGACTCGAGTATAAGCCTAGGGTGAGAAATGCGCAGCTACTGTAAGTGGAAAAAGAGGGTCAACAATGCCCATTTGCAGCCTTACTGTGCCCATTTGCAGCCATAGGTCCCCTGGACTTCAAACTCAGTAGTTAAGGGTTCCTAGATGCCCCCCTATCTGCAGCCAAAATTTAGGGTCTCTGGACCCAAAGGGTCCAAAATGACATTGCTGCAGATGGACACAATTGACCGAACTTGGGGCCCCGTATCTCGGGGCCACTTGGTGCTAGGAACCCAAAATGTGGTGTGCAAACCCAGTGGAACCAGCACTACAACATATCCAATAAAAAAAATAGCTGGGGTTCCTAGCACCAAGTGGCCCCGAGATAAGGGGCCCCAAAATCGGTTCGGAAAATGTCAAGCACTTTTCTGCAGCAGAGAATGACATTTTCCAAACCGACTTTGGGGCCCCGTATCTCGGGCCACTTGTTGTTAGAACCCCATCTTTGGATATGTTGTAGAGCTAGTTCCACTTGGGGTTCCTATCACCTAGTGGCCCCGAGATATGGGGCCCCAAAGTCAGTTTGGAAAATTTAATTTTCTGCTGCAGAAAAGTGCTTGACTCGAGTATAAGCTGAGGGGGGCATTTTCAGCACAAAAAAATGTGCTGAAAAACTCGGCTTATACTCGATTATATACGGTACTTTAGTAATGAGTTTAGTGAGTCCCTTTTAGTGGACGGTATAGTGGGGGTTATTTACTAAAACGTGAGAGTGCAAAATCTGGTGCAACTCTGCATAGAAACCAATCTGCTTCCTGGTTTTATTGCCAAAGCTTAAAGACGCTGTACAGGCAGACGTTTTTTTTTTTTTTTTTATCTTAATGTATTCTATGCATTAAGATAAAAAAAAACTTCTCTGTGTAGCAGCCTCCCTCAGCACCCCCCCTAATTACTTACCTGAACCCCATCTCTCTCAAGCGATGTCCATGAATGTCTAAGCCGTGCGGGACACTCCTCCTGATTGTCTGAGACACAGCAACGACGCCATTGGCTCCCCCTGGCTGTCAATCAAAGTCAATCAGCCAATCGGGTGAGAGAGGGGGCGAGCCGAGTTGGGGCTCAGTGTCTGAATGGACACACGAAGTTGTGACTTGGCTCAGGTGCCCCCATAGGAAGCTGCTGACTGTGGAGGCAATCGATAGGAGGGAGGGGCCAGAAGCAGCAAAGAGGGACCCGAGAAGAGGGGGATCCGGGCTGCTCTGTGCAAAACTGTACAGGGGAGGTAAGTATAACATGTTTGTTATTTTTTTTTTTTAAACAAGACTTTACAATCACTTTAATTGAACAAGCTGAAGTTACCCAGATAGCAAGGATAACTTGCCACAAATCTGTGGCAGTGTAAAATTTCAAGTCTGATAACTTGCTGCACATTTTCACTGTCTAGTTGACACTTTTCCAAATTGTAGAAAATTTCCGTGGCAAGTCTCTAGCAAGAGCAAAGTTGCAGCGGTGAGTCTACAGCAAGAGCTCTGCAAGCCTACAGCAATAAAATTCAGCCACAGTGACCCCTGTGGTGGGATGACTATTGCACAACATAACTGAACCAGAACTTGCAGAATCTTTGCAAAGAAAGTTGATTTGGAGTCATGCAATGCGGACTTGCAGCAATTGTGCAAGGATCTCATATTTAAGAGGTCCTGTCATGCTTTTTTTCTATTACAAGGGTTTACATTCCTTGTAATAGGAATAAAAGTGATACATTTATTTTTTTTTTTAAAGAACAGTGTAAAAATAAAAGGTAAAATAAATAAGAATTTTTTTTTTTTTTTTAAACTCACCCCGTCCCGCCGAGCTCGCATGCAGCAGTGAACGCATATGTGAGTAGTGCACCCATATGAAAACATTGTTCAAACCACACCTGTGAGGTATCGCCGTGATCGTTAGAGTGAGAGCAATAATTACCTTATCTGTAACTCAAAACATGCAACCTTTAGAATTTTTTAAACGTCGCTTATGGAGATTTTTAAGGGTAAAAGTTTGTCGCCATTCCACGAGCGGGCACAATTTTGAAGCGTGACATGTTGGGTATCAATTTACTCGGCGTAACATTATCTTTCACAATATAAAAAAAAGAATTGGGCAAACTTTACTGTTGTCTTATTTTTTAATTCAAAAAAGTGTATTTTTTCCCAAAAAAGTGCGCTTGTAAGACCGCTGCGCAAATACAGTGTGATATTGCAACGACCGCCATTTTATTCTCTAGGGTGTTAGAAAAAAAATGTATAATGTTTGTAAGTAATTTTCTATAAAAAAAAAATGTTTTTAACTTGTAAACAACAAATCTCAAAAAGAGGCTCGGTCCTTAAGTGGTTATCAGACTTAGTCATTTTTAATGTGACTATTTTTTTAATTTTTTTCCAAATTTGCTATTTAGGAAACTGAGAAAGTCAGCTTCCAAATATGTAGGGAAGGGTTATTAAAGTTGGCCATATATTTTGAATTCCGTATTGAAAATTTTCGTTTTAAAAAGGTTAGATCGATTTTCCAACCATTAGTGGATCAAATCAATGTTAATTTTCAACTGCAGTGATAAGAAGAAAATTTGAAGTCAAAGCATGGAAAATTTCCTTCGGATGAACAAATTTCTAACAGTGTAAATACGTGCTTTTCTTTTAGTAAAGTCCATTTGTTCCAAAATCAAATATTATTAAAGCAAAATTTTGAACATTTTTCAAGTCATCGAATGTTACAAGAATTTTAACATGTATTCTTACAAAGGCTAATTCGAAAATGTACTAATGTATGGCCAGTTTAACCCGCAAAGTTTTTACCCCAGACCCCATACGAGGAGGATCGGGACCGCTCTGAGCAACACCACAGTACAGAGCAGGGAAGTATAACATGTTTGGTATTTGAATAAAAAATATATTTTTTTGCCTTTTTAGTAACACTTTTTAAAGCGGAGTTCCACCCAAAAATGAACTTCCGCTTTAAGGGAGGTGACCCCCTGACATGCCACATTTGGCATGTCATTTTTTTTGGGGGGGTACCCACTTTTCAGAGGGTCCCAGCTCCCACTTCCTCCCGGTGCACCGCGGCACCGGAATGGGAGATCACCTCTCCCCCCTCCCTCTCGGCAATCATCTGGGACACGTCATAGGTCCCAGATGATTGCCTGGCCGGTCATGGCGTGGCTCGCGCATGCGCCATGGGTGCCGACAGTTACAATGCCGGCACCGCAGAGAGGAGGGGAGACGAGCGGGGCTTCATTTGCCAGCATCGCTGGACCCTGGGACAGGTAAGGGTCCGATTATTAAAATTCAGCAGCTGCAGTATTTGTAGCTGCTGACTTTTTTAATTTTTATTTTTAAGCAGAACTCCACTTTAATGTGTATCTAAACCGAAAACCTAAAATATAACTTATAGTAACTTCTTAGTCCTTGGTGTGCTCCATATGTTTTCTTCTTTTTTTATTTTATTTTTTTCCAAGCTTCTTTTTCTTTCTTTTCACTCGCTCATTCTACAAACAATACACTTTCTGTCCCCGGAGTGCTACGTTACTCCTCCACTGTATCTAGGGTGGGAGCCGTGGTTGTCACCCCAGGATGCTCTCCTGATACGGAATCCAAACATGTTCATAACACTTCATCTCCAGTACATGGGGGGCAGGGCAATTGGAGAAGAGGAGGGGAGAGGAGGGACAGGTATTGCGACATGAGCTCTTCTCCTCTATTCACAGAACCCCTTGTATTCTGTGAAAAAAAAATACAAGTCTTTTTGTGAAAGGGAGAGGCATGCATCCATCTGGAGCCCTTCACTGTCCTAGCTGCATATTCCATCACAGGACATCCAGTGCTGCATGTGAAGGAGCAGCAAGGTATCAATTTTTATACTGCAGGAGCCGTCCACAAACTGTATACAGGTAGCTAGTTTGGTATTCAAGATACATTTTTTCCCTGGAGTTAAACTTTGAGATATGCCTTGTTTTACATTCTGCGTAAACAAATTTCTCTCTTTTATATATAGATGTATAGATAGATTGCTATATAATTATCTGTAATTTCTCTTTTTTACTTTATAAGACCGTAGAAGGAACAGTTCTCCTACGCACAGCTGGCTTTCTGTTTAATAACTGAATTGTAAGACATTGCAGTCAGCGCTTGTATAAGTTAAATATGAAGGGCAATAATTGATCCATGACTCATGCCAATTGGGTCAATCACAGGTATAGTCAGGAATGCTGGAAAAGGGAACCAAATCACAAAGTATAGGATCTTGGAAGAATATGGAATGCAATGTTAATTACACTGTATGTATAGCCTCTGGTGTTGAGGCTGCCAAATTCTGCATTTTCACTTCTCCCAATCCAGATGCCAAGTGACCCTGGCAACCAGTTTCAGCTTGAACCTAAGAAGGCAGATCGGTGCGGAAGCAGGGAAGGGGCATGGAATGGGGGGGGGGGGGGCATGCTAGCACATGTAATGCTGAAGGAACAGTTTGTCCAGAGGTCAGATTTTCTGTACAAATGAAGTCCATGGCCAACTCTATGGAATTCTTCTAATCTAGTTGTCTCCAAACTGCGGCCCTTTGCTTGCTTTAATCCAGCACTTGAGGCATAATTCCTGCCACTGACACCAACAATGTGGCATAATTCCTGCTACTGACACCAACAATGGGGCATAATTCCTGCCACTGACACCAACAATGGGGCATAATTCCTGCCACTGACACCATTTATGAGGCACTATTCTTTCCACTGACGCCAACAATGGGGCACTATTTCTCCCCCTAATACCAAAGATCTGGCATTATTTACTTCCACTGGGCACAGTCCGACTTCCTCCTAAAGTCTGAAGGACAGTAAACTGGCCCTTTCTTTAGAAAGTTTGGAGAGCACTCTTCTATTCCATGCTGTTTCATTTGATAGGGTTTTAGAGCACACTGGACTGATTTGATCAGTCACTGGTTGTGAGTGGGTGAGTAGGAATAAATCCCTTCCAGTTGTTCTGTGCCCAATTAAAGGATGGTGGCAGTAAGTCCTCTTAGGCTTGGGTTGTTTCCTTCAGGCATGGCCTTTGGGTGCCGTTCCAGATGTAGATTTGGAAAGGTGAGTAGAAAGGAGCGCCCAATGTCCAATAAGATACAAGTTGGAAGGTGAGTTATGTAGGTGGTGTAGGAAGGTGAGTTAGTAAGGCATTTGTAGAAAATAGCAACAAGTACATCGAGCCAAAGTGTTTAGGGGTGAAAAGCCCTAAAGAAGGGAGCGTCCCTGTTCACCCAAAATGTGTTGGCTCTATGTGCTTGTTGCTATTTTTAATAAACGCCTTCTAACTTACCTTCCAAATTCTTCCAACGTATCTTATTGGACACCAGGCGTTCCTTTCTACTCACCTTTCCATTGCTGTTTCATTTGACTTTGACATGCCTGACTGATTTTTATAGATCCCTCCAGCCTAACAAGGCCAATAACATTGAACAATAGGCTACATTTACCAGATCATTAGAACACCGGCACCTTACATTAAAATGTTTACAGAGTGTAATGTTTAACATAAACTTGTGGAAAATGCCTATAAAAGACCACTATTCCTGAAGAGCAGGCACCATGTGGCACATGGACCATACCAATTTGTGAATCACTGCTCCTTCCATAGCTCAGTAAGAGACCTGTGAGAGCAAAGTCAGCTGACACTTCAATCCTCATCACATAAAACTTTGTCTGGCGCATGTAAGACATCGACATCAAGACCACATCGAAGTTAGGTGCAGTGTGCCGAGCATAGAAAGGTGGTATAGAGACAGGCTCTCTTGGAGAAATATGGAACGGTCAGTCCCTTCCTTTAAAAGGTTCCCACACCAGAACCTATGATGCCTTTTTAAAGAAAAAATCCAGGTATGGGTATATGAATATAGTTTCATTGGTCCAGTGTAATCGTGTATATACCATACCTGTGGGATCCCTCTAGAAGATGGAAATCACTACACTAGGCACCCCTACTAGTGATCTCCACTATATTTTACAAGCACCATTCAGAAATTGCTTTGCATTTACTCAATGAGTCCAAAGTGTTCTCTGATTGGACGGTTTAGTCACACTTTCCACCATGTCCAATCAGAGAAGGCTTTGCATTCATTGAGAAGATACAAAGCCTTCTCTGAATGGTGCTCATGCCGTGTGGCTGACCTCCTATGTTCCAAATGCACGGGACCTGGAAGCTACTGGAAATAATTGTATTAGAAGTGCCTACTACAATGATTTCCAACTTCTACAGCAGGGGTCTCCAAACTTTCTGTACAAAGGGCCAGTTTACTGTCCTTCAGACTGTAGGGGGGCAGGATTGTGGACATCGGGAGTAGAAAATGTGTCGGCATCAGTGGGAGTGACCAATGCCCCATCTTTGATATCAGTGAGAAGAATTGTGCCCCATCGTTGGTGTTTGTTGGGAGGAATCGTGCTCCATCATTGGTGCCGTTGGGAGGAATTGTGTCCCATCATTGGTTCCCATTGTTGGTGTCATTGGGAAGAATTGTGCCCCATTGTTGGGAAGAACTGTGCCCCATCGCTGATGTCATTGGGAGGAACTGTGCCCCCTTATTGGTGGTAGTTGATGAAATATTGCTCCAAGGTCCAGATGAAATCAAGCAAAGGACAGCATCTGGCTCCAGGGCTAGAGTTTGTAGACCACTGATCTAGAGGGATCCCACAGGTATGGTGCATGCATAGTTAGATTGCTCCACACTGGACCAATGCAACTGTATAAATAAGGATGAGCTTGGGCGTGTGCGCAGCCGCACGTGCAGAGCCCACCAGGAAGTCGGCACTGCGCTTTGCTAATCACAGGCAGTGAGACATTTTCCAATCTGTGCAGCCGCGGATCGGGAAAATGTCTCACTGCCTGTGATTAGCGCAGCTGCGAACACGCTCAAGCTCATCCTTATGTATAAATACCCATACCTGAAAGTCTTTAAACTTTTTTTGAAGTGCAGGAAGTGACACTTCATTCATTTTTTTTTTCACATCGGTGCGGTGTGTTGTGGTGAAATGAGGAGCCATCCAGCGTGCCGTGTTGCGGTGTGAATGAGGCACCTGGAACTGTTCATTTCTGTGTGCCCTTGTGGTGACTGACATTTATCCAGTGTGGAATGACATCAATCACTGCACATTGTGTGAACGAGCACATACACATCCAATGAGTGATGGAAGTGGAAGTGTGAGCTGTACTCAGGTTAACCTCTTGCTTCCCAAGTAACACCTAGAGGGTTGGCTTTAACGCCCATTAGAGATGGGCTCGGGCATGTTTAGAATCCCACCTGCCCGATCCTGCCAGGAAGCGGACACTGCAGAAAGCTATTCACAGGCAGTGAGACATGTTCCGGTTCGCAGTTGCACAGATTGGGAAATGTCTCATTGCCTGTGATTAACCGTGTGCAGTGTCGGCTTCCTGGCGGGATCGGGCATGTGGAATTTCGAACACGCCCGAGCCCATCTCTAACGCCCATACACAGCACATATGGTAGCTGAGAGCATGATTACTATACACTCTCGGCACAGTGACTGAGCTGTCGGATCCGCTCTCAGTCTCTACTAATGATCGGAACCGGCTGCCAATCATGTGATTGCTGTGACAGACAACCACGGGGGTCACCTGATTGGCTGGTCCTTCCCCGGGTGGGAAGGGGTTAAAGAAAAATTTTAAATGCAATTTCATTAGAAGAGGAGGAGGAGGGTCAGGATTATTAAAGTGTTTGTTACCCTAAAAAAAAATGAAATAAAGCATGTTATACAGCACAGTGCTGGTGTTGTGTAATTTGGCCCCCTGTATCACCTGTCAGCTGTGTCAGTGCCCGCCCCTCCCCTCCCCTCCTGCTGCAAAAAAAAAAAAAATTTATAATCTTAACCACTTCAGACCCGGAAGGTTTTACCCCCTTCCTGACCAGGCCATTTTTTGCCATCCGGCAATGCATTACTTTAACTGACAATTGCGCGGTCACGCAACGCTGTACCCAAATACAATTGATGTCCCTTTTTCCCACAAATAGAGCTTTCTTTTGGTGGTATTTGATCACCCCTGCAAACAATATTTTTTATTTTCTGCTATAAAACATATCCAATAAAAAAAAAAAAATCAAATTTCTTCATCAATTTAGGCCAACATGCATTCTGCTACTTATTTTTGGTAAAAAGAAATCCCAATAAGCGTATATTGATTGGTTTGTGCAAAAGTTATAGCGTCTACAAACTATGGGATATTGTTATGGAATTTTTATTTTATTTACTAGTAGTGGCGGCAATCAGCGTTTTTTTTAGCAAGACTGCGACATTGCGGTGGACAAATCAGACACCTAACTGACACTTTTTTGGGGACCAGCGACACCAATACAGTGATCAGTGCTAATAATATGCACTGTTACTGTACTAATGACACTAAAAGGGAAGGGATTAACATCAGGGGCGATCAAAGGGTTAAGTGTGTCCTTAACGGTGCTTGCTAACTGTGTGGGGGATGGTCTGACTGAAGACAGAGATCGGTGGTCCTGCTTAGCAGAAACAGAAGATCTCTATGTTTTCCCATGTCAGAACGGCGATTTGCCTTGTTTACATCAGCAGGTCGACGTTTTGCCTCTCTGGGGAATGGTGGCCGGTGGATATCGTGTCCGCTGGACCTGCTGATTAGCTCCCTCCTCTGCCCAATCAGTGCGTGCACCCCCCAGAGGATACTGCAAGAAACGACATCCAGGTATGTTGTTTCGCGCAGCCGCCGTAAATGTGCGGAAGGCGGTCCGGAAGCTGTCAATATAACACTGGGGATTATAGGAAGAAGAAAAGTGGCTTTACAACCACTCCAAGGCTCGGTTCACACGTATATGCGATGCAGCACATCGCATGTGATTCGCACAGGAGTCGCACCACATTCCTGTGCAGACCACATGTGATGTCTGTACGGTACGATTTGAGCCATTCATTTGTATGCCTCAATCCACACCGCATCCACAGAAAACATAGGTTCACACCTATACGATCCGATTCTGTCAGTCGCACTGCGTTTTGTGATCTGTTTTGGGGTCTTGTTAACATTGACACCTGCTGTGGTTTGCCTGAATGCCGTGTGATTTCAGTGCGGTGCTGGAAACGCACAGGAGTCGCTGTGTTTCCTGCACTGCATATATGTGAACCGAGCTTCAATGAGAAAGAGTGAAGGTCCACTAAGGCTGGATTCACACCTATGCATTTTTAGTGCTTTTTGCATTTTGCAGATTTGCATTACAGATCGTGTTCCATAGGAAACCTTGGTAAATGGACTGTACAATCTTAGATTTAACCAATCTATGTGATAGGAGAACCTGCCAGATATATGAGGGAGGAGGTCCTCTTATCACTTAGATTGGGTAGATCTAAGATTGTACGGTCAGGTTGTAATGTGTGTGTGTGTGTGTGATGACTTCTTCTCCAATCTCTGTACAATCAGCCTGAGGTCTACCCAATCTATGTGATAGGAGGACCTCCCTCCTCTATACTAGTTGTAGGTTGTAAGGTGTGTGTATTATAAATGAAGGATATGTTGTGTCGGTCGGTCCTGTGTATGGTCCCTGTACAGATCGGAGGTGATCGCACACAAAGGATGGACTGGGGGAAACCTCAAGCTAATTGTCCTGGCTGCTGGATGGGGGCGGGTCGGTAGGCGTGCCGTGGGCGGGGAACTAGAAGCTGCCCACCCCCGGCTGTCTGCGCCTAATTGTCCTAAATGATGAAGTGGGCGGCGCGGTGGGCGTGTCCTGGAGACACACAGACAGAGGTAGAGCGCGCTGAGTGTGCAGTGCTGTGTATGAGCTGATGTCGGATCGGCTTCATCCGGAGAGCGGACGGGGGGGAGGACTTCACCATGAAAGAGACCTTTATAGAGGAATTCCTGCTGCCCACAGAGGACTCCCCCAACACCAGCCAGCTATCGGTGAGTGATCCCCCTCCGATCCCCATTGTGCTGTGTGTGGGGACAACTTCACTCTGTGCGGAGACCACAACTCCTTTGTCCCTTTATAGAGGATGGACGATGTGATTGGCTGCACAGGAGTCCCAGCTGTCATTTCCAGGGACAATCACTGCTCAGCCAATCACAGGGTGCCAGTCCTGGTATTCCTTCTCCTGGATTGGTCCTCCTCTCCTATGGGGACCATACACACTTCCATCAATATCTTCTCCTGTCCATCTCATCAATCTGTAGTCCCCAATCAATCGATAGGACATCCAATCAATCGTTGGAAGATACAATCATATGACCAATCCATGATCTGATCTGATCTGATCCATCTCAGCGCTTCCCCACCAATCCACTCCCTGGGATTGAATCTGATCAAAATCCATTCTAAATTGATTGGAAGGGAAGTTATGGCTATACGTCTGATTAAAAGTTCAATCCTTTTCACCAAATCATACGATTGGATAATGTATGGCCACTATAAGGCTCCCCATGCACATTACAATCTCTGTACAATCAGCTTTACATCTACCACAGCTATATAATGTGAGGACCTCCCTCTATCCAATCACTCTGTACACAACCAGGCTGGCCATACATTGTACAATTTTCCTTTTTAGATTTACCAAAACGATATAATATGAGTTACCTAAACACTTTCCATTTGTATGCAATCAGGCAGGTCCTTACATTACATCGATGAAGGTAAATCTCAAGGAAATTGTATAATGTATGGCCAGCTTTACAATACTTACTTTGTTGGTAGATCTAAAGCTGGCCATACATTATACAATCTGATTGTACCATGCGTGAGGAGCATTAGGCTCATGTGAGTGTCTTCAAGTGCTTTTAGAGCTTTTATTTTTTTATTTTTTGTGCATGTTTTGTAGACCTGTTTTTTGCGGCCAAACGTTTTTGTTTTAGCCAATGGAATGCTGGGCACTAGGAGGAGGGGCCAGGAATTGGGCATTTTTCAGGTTCTCCTATTGAAGTCTTTAGGGACCAGCTCTGTCTCTACAGTCTATTCTACATGGGAGGGAATGTCGGGTGACGATGGCTGGGTCAATAAAGACCGACTTCTGTCGAAGGGTCATGACCGAAAAAGATCTGCAGACTGGTTCCCGATCAGCGATCTCAGCCAATGGTGGGGAGGGGGGCATTGGTGTCCCCGCCCCCCTGTCAAAACACAATAGTTCAGCGGGGGGAAATTGCTGTACTAACATCGGATTGTTAGTACAGGGGCTCTGAAGCTGTCAGTTTTTTGTGTGTGTATGTGTATATGTATGTGTATATATATTATATATATATATATATATATATATATATATACTTTTTTTTTTTTTTTTTTTTTTTTTTCCAACCCACTGGGTAGAATGAAAGCTAATAGTGTGTGCCAGACTTGGGGTAGACCAGCGCTGGCCATACACTATACAAAAAAAATCAAACTCATTTTCAAATAACGAACAATCACCTGTGGGAGTAAACGATTTTGCCATCATGTAACAACCAAATTTTGATCGATAAATCGTTCAAAGGATATCTGTTTGTTTTGTCGCACATGCCCAGTGCAAACAGTTCAGACGAGAAACACATCAACCTTTCAAGTTATTATTCGTTCGGCAGAAATTTTCCAAACTTGTCTTTTTGCTTAAAAAAACGTCATTACCGATTTTTTGCCCATTAACTGACCGAAAAACTAACGGACTGTCCAAATGACTGATTTTGGATCGATTTTTATTTATTTAGATTTTTTTTAATTTAGTTTTTTTTTTTTTTTTTTTTGTCTAGTGTATGGGGCACCATTAAAGGTGCGGATAATCTCCCTATACTCTGAACTCTGATCTGCATTTGGATCGCACTTCAGAGGGTACTGGCAGGCTGTGAGGAAGTCATGTGATGCCATCTGTGTTTTTGCCACCAAATTCGCCTGCCATGCACAAAGTTGTGGGGCGTTTGCTGTGCTTCTGTGTGGCATTCATCAGGCTTGCCAATCGCTACATGTTGGGAAAACTTTACTGCAGGCGTGAATCGCCACACCCGTGACATGTAAACGCCCCAATCCGCTGCTTCTTTGGCGGGTAGCAAAAACATGTCTGAACTACAGATTCTCTCTCTCTCTCTTTCTCTCTCTCTCTCTCTCTCTCTCTCTCTCTCTCTCTCTCTCTCTCTCTCTCTCTCTCTCTCTCTCTCTCTCTCTCTCTCTCTCTCTCTCTCTCTCTCTCTCTCTCTCTCTCTCTCTCTCTCTCTCTCTCTCTCTCTCTCTCTCTCTCTTTTTGACGCTTTGGGTGACAAGCGACATGACAGTCAGGTGTGAACAGGCACCACCATAGGATAATGTATGGGTATGGTCCCTGGCGCTACTGTGAGTAATAGAAGTCAGTAGAAGTAACAAAGCGTATAAATGCAGCAAAAATGAGCAGTGTTCACAAATACACTAAAAAGTCATAAGATAGGTGGATAAATTTTCGCGCAAATAATTAATAATAAACAGCAATTAAAAACGTTAGAAAGTGGTTATAAAATGCACTAGTGAATAAATAAAATCTAATAGTGACACCAATAAATAAATGGTCTGGGGATAATGATAATAACAAATAATCTAGTTGCGGCTTGATATGTGCAGAGAGTGGAAAACACACGATAAAAAGTGACGTATTGTCTAAATAAAGTGCCTGGTGTTATAGTTATAGTAATTCCATATTAACATAATGGTTAAAATAAGAAATATAAATAAATAAGGGTGTAAAATAGAATAAATCACATAAATATCAAAAGTGAGTCGCATATGTCATAAAAAGTGAATAATGATGCAACAAAATATCAAAAAAATGGCTAAACAAATGTGATGCACGTGAAAGTGCTATAACATTAAAAAGTGAAACCAAGAAGATAAATAGACGTGTATCCCACACTCAATAACGAGTGTGTGTGAATGTGAATAGTTCGTGATGTTATAATGTCCAATCAAATTCCAGAGTAAAATCAGATATTTCCAAGCTAGTAATATATATGGTCACTGTGATTTCCTTATCGATCATCTATAGTGGGGTATCCTAGATCGGTCTCTCTATTCGCTCACCTCAATTAATATTGGGTATCGCCTTTCTGGGATATCCTATATTTCCCAACTATCGATGTCTCAAAGGTCATAGATGTAGATCAACGTTTTGTCCCTTGTCTTCCCTGTCTCCTCTGGTTGGTTATTCCGCCCAATCTTTCTCCTTAGATAGTTATCTGAGTGGTGTATCTATGGTGCTAATAGTCATGGGCTCATCATGACATAACACTCAGGGGGATAAGAGGGGACGGGGGACAAAGAGGTCTCCACTAGTGTAGTAAGGTTAAAATCCAAAGGATCAATTTAATAATAAAAGGTGTACTCGTACATTTAAAACATGAAAAACTGGCAAAAAGATAAGAAAACTTCACCGGCGTTCTCAGCGCCTCCTCGCGTCCTATTTCCTTTCCACTGCTTGCCTACGGCCACTCCCTACGCGTTACGACACGTCACGTGTCTTCATCTGGGGAACTTCCCCAGATGAAGACACCGTAGGCAAGCAGTGGAAAGGAAATAGGACGCGAGGAGGCGCTGAGAACGCCGGTGAAGTTTTCTTATCTTTTTGCCAGTTTTTCATGTTTTAAATGTACGAGTACACCTTTTATTATTAAATTGATCCTTTGGATTTTAACCTTACTACACTAGTGGAGACCTCTTTGTCCCCCGTCCCCTCTTATCCCCCTGAGTGTTATGTCATGATGAGCCCATGACTATTAGCACCATAGATACACCACTCAGATAACTATCTAAGGAGAAAGATTGGGCGGAATAACCAACCAGAGGAGACAGGGAAGACAAGGGACAAAACGTTGATCTACATCTATGACCTTTGAGACATCGATAGTTGGGAAATATAGGATATCCCAGAAAGGCGATACCCAATATTAATTGAGGTGAGCGAATAGAGAGACCGATCTAGGATACCCCACTATAGATGATCGATAAGGAAATCACAGTGACCATATATATTACTAGCTTGGAAATATCTGATTTTACTCTGGAATTTGATTGGACATTATAACATCACGAACTATTCACATTCACACACACTCGTTATTGAGTGTGGGATACACGTCTATTTATCTTCTTGGTTTCACTTTTTAATGTTATAGCACTTTCACGTGCATCACATTTGTTTAGCCATTTTTTTGATATTTTGTTGCATCATTATTCACTTTTTATGACATATGCGACTCACTTTTGATATTTATGTGATTTATTCTATTTTACACCCTTATTTATTTATATTTCTTATTTTAACCATTATGTTAATATGGAATTACTATAACTATAACACCAGGCACTTTATTTAGACAATACGTCACTTTTTATCGTGTGTTTTCCACTCTCTGCACATATCAAGCCGCAACTAGATTATTTGTTATTATCATTATCCCCAGACCATTTATTTATTGGTGTCACTATTAGATTTTATTTATTCACTAGTGCATTTTATAACCACTTTCTAACGTTTTTAATTGCTGTTTATTATTAATTATTTGCGCGAAAATTTATCCACCTATCTTACCACCATAGGATACAATGGGAGTCCCCGTTTCCAGCGGTGCAGTCGCTCGGGGTCACTGTTGCTTTAACTACTTCTTATCAAAACTGGAGCTGTGCATGGCGTGCAATCAGCTTCTTTCTTCAGCTTGTTCAGTTCTGATTTGAAGATGAAAACTAGAAGCTGGTTGGTTGTCGGGCACGGATCCTATCAGCTGCTGTTTTCAGAAATCCCCCTCAATGTGTGTTGGCCAAAAAAGTTCATTATTTGGACGCTTTGACAACCAGCAGCTCATCATTGAATAAATAGCATGACGGCGTGTATGGGGTGATCTTCCCAGGATGTACACCATGCCCGCTGCTATTGCAGGGGCATCAGATGGGGCTATGGGGTGATCCATCTGATGGGCCCCATAGACAGCCAATCAGGGTGAAGTGTTGTCTTTGTTGCAGGGTCTGTGTGCAGACTGATGATTGTGTGTCTGGGTGGGATCCTTCATTAGTGAGTTGCAGGGAAGGTTCAGCCGGTGTTGATGCCGGAGCAGCATGGGGCACTGCGCTCTGCCAGGGATTGTTTGCTTTGTCTGAGTTCTGCACATAGATTTATACAATGTGACCCCTCAGAGGGGAGCCGGCCGCCGTATACACTCAGTGTGACATTTACTGCCTTCACAGCACTCCGCTACAGAAAGACACACTTTGTATCAGGCTTGCTGGAATGGAATCTATAGAGAAAGCACAGTTATTATTATTATTATTATTATTATTATTATTATTATTATTATTATACAGGATTTATATAGCGCCAACAGTTTGCGCAGCGCTTTACAACAGTGGTTAGCACTTCAGCCCGGCAGCACCAGGGTCCTCAGTTTAAATTCCACTAGCTGCATGGAGTTTGCATGTTTTCTCCCTGTGCTTGGGCAGGTTTCCTCCACACCATACCAAAAATATTCTGCTATGCTGATTGGCCCTTTTCAGACGAGAAATCGGTCTGTCCGTCTTTTTATATGGCTCTCTGTATATCTCAATGGGCGGGTGGATGTAAACAAATGTGCGTCACTTTACACCCACCCACATAACAAATGGAATGGGTGTGCGTCCGTCTGTTTTCTGCACACCCAATCAGGACGCATCAGATGAACACCAATGAAGGGCGCCCATCGTCCTGCCAATAGAGATGGAGAAAACTTGAATAGGACATCGGTGTGGTAAAAGTGATCTCCATACCAATCTGATCTTTTTAGTGATCTCCTGCTGTCTGAGGGTGGCTGTGCAGAAGGACCCGAAATTGTCCATAGTATGTATGTGAGATGGGGACCTTACTTACTATACACTTTACAATCTGACTGTACAATCATTTAGATCTGCCATCAATTAGGTAGTACAAGAGCCTGTCTGATATTTATTTTGTTTGGGTCTGTCTGATTTGAACCTAATTTAATAGATTGCTGGTAAAGAAAGCAGAGATTGTACAGTCAGATTGTTTCATGTATGGCCAGCCATAGTCTAGTTTCACACTTTCGCAGTTTGTCACGTGACTTGAGAGTTTAAAGTTGCATGAAAAGTCACACCCCATTAATTGCAATGGAACTGTTCTAATCAATGCGACTCAACAAAAGGTTCCTGCACTACTTTGGGGCGACTTCATCACAACTTGCATTGACTTCTGTTAATGAAGTCGCAGCAGTGTGAACCCAGCCTTAGATTGTCAGCTCCTCGGGGACAGGGACTGGTGGTAATGTAAAGTATATAAAGCACTGTATGAATACTGAAATTAATAGAGAAAATCAAAAATCTAGACAAAGTATCCCACTGGCTCTACAGATTTGTTATCGATCTTCTGATTTGATCAGACTGTTTGGGTTTGCTTTGTGTGCGGTCTAAACATCTTCTGATGATTGAAGGTGATAGCGATTTATAAAGAAGCCATGAAACGTTTTAACATGATATACATTTTATATATTGCTTCAGTGTACTCTGATACATAGACTGGAAGTTTTTTTTCTCATGTTAAAAATGTATCATTTTGGATATGAAGATCAAGGACTGTATGCTCCTTCCTTTCTCCCTTCACGCGATCAAGGTGTGTGTATATAGTATGGGTACACGCCGATCAGTGTGTATATATATAGTATGGGTACACGCCGATCAGTGTGTATATATATAGTATGGGTACACGCCGATCAGTGTGTATATATAGTATGGGTACACGCCGATCAGTGTGTATATATAGTATGGGTACACGCCGACCAAGGTGTGTGTGTGTGTGTGTATATATAGTATGGGTACACGCCGACCAAGGTGTGTGTGTATATAGTATGGGTACACGCCGATCAGTGTGTATATAGTATGGGTGCACGCCGACCAAGGTGTGTGTGTGTGTGTGTATATAGTATGGGTACACGCCGATCAGTGTGTATATAGTATGGGCACACGCCGATCAAGGTGTGTGTGTATATATAGTATGGGTGCACGCCGATCAGTGTGTATATATAGTATGGGTGCACGCCGATCAGTGTGTATATAGTATGGGTGCACGCCGATCAAGGTGTGTGTGTGTGTGTGTATATATAGTATGGGTGCATGCCGATCAGTGTGTATATAGTATGGGTGCACGCCGACCAAGGTGTGTGTGTGTGTATATAGTATGGGTACACGCCGACCAAGGTGTGTGTGTGTATATAGTATGGGTGCACGCCGATCAGTGTGTATATAGTATGGGCACACGCCGATCAAGGTGTGTGTGTGTGTATATAGTATGGGTGCACGCCGACCAAGGTGTGTGTGTGTGTGTGTGTGTGTGTGTGTGTGTGTGTGTGTGTATATAGTATGGGTGCACGCCGATCAGTGTGTATATAGTATGGGTGCACGCCGATCAGTGTGTATATAGTATGGGTGCACGCCGATCAGTGTGTATATAGTATGGGTGCACGCCGATCAGTGTGTATATAGTATGGGTGCACGCCGATCAGTGTGTATATAGTATGGGTACACGCCGATCAGTGTGTATATAGTATGGGTGCACGCCGACCAAGGTGTGTGTGTGTGTGTGTGTATATAGTATGGGTGCACGCCGACCAAGGTGTGTGTGTGTGTGTGTATATAGTATGGGTGCACGCCGACCAAGGTGTGTGTGTGTGTGTGTGTGTGTGTGTGTGTGTGTGTGTGTGTGTGTGTGTATATATAGTATGGGTGCACGCCGATCAGTGTGTATATAGTATGGGTGCACGCCGATCAGTGTGTATATAGTATGGGTGCACGCCGATCAGTGTGTATATAGTATGGGTGCACGCCGATCAGTGTGTATATAGTATGGGTGCACGCCGATCAGTGTGTATATAGTATGGGTACACGCCGATCAGTGTGTATATAGTATGGGTGCACGCCGACCAAGGTGTGTGTGTGTGTGTGTGTGTATATAGTATGGGTGCACGCCGACCAAGGTGTGTGTGTGTGTGTGTATATAGTATGGGTGCACGCCGACCAAGGTGTGTGTGTGTATATATAGTATGGGTACACGCCGATCAAGGTGTATATAGTATGGGTGCACGCCGACCAAGGTGTGTGTGTGTATATAGTATGGGTACACGCTGATCAAGGTGTATATAGTATGGGCACACGCCGATCAGTGTGTATATAGTATGGGTACACGCCGATCAAGGTGTATATAGTATGGGCACACGCCGATCAGTGTGTATATAGTATGGGTACACGCTGATCAAGGTGTATATAGTATGGGTACACGCCGATCAGTGTGTATATAGTATGGGTGCACGCCGACCAAGGTGTGTGTGTGTATATAGTATGGGTGCACGCCGACCAAGGTGTGTGTGTGTGTGTGTGTGTGTGTGTGTATATAGTATGGGTGCACGCCGACCAAGGTGTGTGGGTGTGTGTATATATAGTATGGGTGCACGCCAACCAAGGTGTGTGTGTATATAGTATGGGTGCACGCCGACCAAGGTGTGTGGGTGTGTGTATATATAGTATGGGTGCACGCCAACCAAGGTGTGTGTATATAGTATGGGTGCACGCCGATCAAGGTGTACAGCTGTGGCCAAAAGTTTTGAGACTTGCACAAATATTAATTTTTCACAATCTGCTGCTTCAGTTTTTTATGATGGCAATTTGCCTTTACTCCAGAATGTTATAAGAGTGATCAGATGAATTGCAAAGTCCCTCTTTTCCATGAAAATTAACTTAATCCCATAGAAAACCTTTACATTGCATTTGTGAAGAAAGCTTCAGGGCGCCCAAGAAAGTCCAGGAAGCGCCAGGACCGTCTTCTACAGTTGATTCTGTGGGATCGGGGCACCACCAATGCAGAGCTTGCTCAGGATTGGCAGCAGGCAGGTGTGAGTACTTGGGCACGCACTGTGAAGAGAAGGCTTTTGGAGGATGGCCTGGTGTCAAGAAGGGCATCAAAGAAGCCACTTCTCTCCAGGAAAAACATCAGGGACAGACTGATATTCTACAAAAGGTACAGGAATTGGACTGCTGAGGACTGGGGTAAAGTCATTTTCACTGATGAATCCCCTTTCCGATTGTTTGGGGCATTCAAAAATAAAAAACCTTTTCCGGAGAAGAAAAGTTGACGCTACCATCAGTCCTGTGTCATGCCAACAGTAAAGTATCCTGAGACCATTCATGTGTGGGGTCGCTCCTCAGCCAAGGGAGTGGAGCTCACTCACAATTCTGCCTAAGAACACAGCCATGAATAAAGAATGGTACAAAAACTTCCTCTGAGATCAACTTCTCCCAACCATCCAAGAACAGTTTGGTGAGGAGCAATGCCTTCTCCAGCATGGGGGGGGGTAGTTGACAAATTTGTCAGACTGTCTTGTAAAACTTTAAGAATATCGCTTTGTTACCTACAGACACCGAGTAAGATAAGTCTGAAGACACGGCAGGTCTAAGTCAGGCTTTCATTCATTTTGGATCAGTCTTGCACTAATTTTGAAATGAACTGCCTGTCTCTGTCTATGATTTCTTTTATATGTGCGTTTTTTAACTTCTTTTTTTTTTTTTTTATACGCTATATTGACACAAGTATTGGGGCGCCTGCCTTTACACGCACATGAACTTTATGGCATCCCAGTCTTAGTCCATAGGGTTCAATATTGCGCACAAAGCAAGGTCTATAAAGACTTGGATAAGCAAGTTTTTGGGGTGGAGGAACTTGACTGGCCTGCAAAGAGTCCTGACCTCAACCCGATAGAACACCTTTGGGATGAATTAGAGCGGAAACTGTGAGCCCGGCCTTCTTGTCCACATCAGTGCCTGACCTCACAAATACACTTCTGGAAGAATGGTCAAACATTCCAATAGACACACTCCTAAACCTTGTGGATGGCCTTCCCAGAAGAACTGAAGCTGTTATAGCGGTAAAGGGTGGACCAAATAAATATTGAACCCTATGGACTAAGACCGAGATGCCATTAAAGTTTGTGTGTGTGTGTAAGGCTTGATTCACACTAATGCGTTCAAGTCTATACAACAGTGCAGTGACATTACTGTTTATGAAAGGTATTGGATGCAAAAACTTGTTTTGCTTGTAATCGCTCTTCAGGAAGGATGTACACGGACCACCTCTAGGCCGATAGTTGCCAGCATTGCAGGAATGGCCCTCCTAAGGCCCCATACAGACTGGACAGCCTGTTAAATGGTATGGGAGGCTGACAGCTGCTGTGGCTAGGGGGGGACTAACATTTAGGGCAATATGTGCCCAGGGACTAATGTTTGGACTTCTTGTGTTCTATGCTTTCTTCTACCTCCTAGGTGCACCATCCAGCTGCAGTGACCTCTTCTAGGGTTTGATAGGCTGCCGACAGTAGGGTTGGATGGTGCATCTGTGTTCTCACCCAAAAACACCAGAGCTTCCTGCATCCGGGCTAAACGTCCCGTGTGCATAGCGGCCTTAACCACAGCAGCCAGGTTTGAGTTTATTCCAATTTGTTTATCTTAAACCATTTCTGATTGGCCAGTGTGGTGTGAGTCTAAATAAGCTACGTGTAGAAGGGAATGACAGTTGCCTGATTGGCTAACACTCATGTCTAAGGACCCAGCACACAACCACTGACCAACCACTCTCAATCAGGCATATAGAGTAGGGTTGCACCGATGCTAGTATTTGCTATTTGCAAATATAGAGTATATTTATTTATGTATATAGAGTATTTGCACAAGTATCGGTACTCGTGCAAATGCACCGATATCTGAAACCGATACTTTCAGGCTGTCAGTGGGTCTCCCCATTGTTAAAGAATAAAGAAGTCCGGTATTTGGAGCTGTCATAAAAAAACAACCGGCAATGTTTATTAACAACATTGCTCAGCCCTGAAACACTAAAATAAAAAGAAACATTGTTTCTTCATCTACAGATCAAAGGGATGAACAAATGTTCCTCTGTTTAACCCCTTAATATACTCTAATCAGTTTTAATTAACTCCTATTCGCCTCCATTTTAATTATTATTTTCCTGTGTTTTTTTTTTTTTTTTTTTTTTTTTTATTTTGTTCACGTCTATTTTATAAACAAAGCAAAAAAAGGAAAAAAAAAACGTTTTTTAATAGTGAAGCGCAAAATTAAAAAAAATATCAATTTCATTTAATTTGTAAACAACTTTTTTTTTTTATTTATTTTCAACAAATTAAACGCAGACTCCACTCTCCGCCTAAAGGCTTGCATGTTAAAAAAAAAAAAAGTGTGTGTGTGTGTGTGTGTGTGTGTGTGTGTATATGTATATATGTATGTATGTATGTATGTATATGTATATGTATATATATATATATATATATATATATATATATATAGATATATATATATATATATATATATATATTATATATATTATGTGTGTGTGACTTCTGCAGTGCAAAGGTATCAATTGGTATTGGTGAGTACTGGTACTCGTGCTCGCCAAAAAAAAAAAAAAAAAAAAAACCACGGTATCGACCCTACTAATATTATTAATCAAATATGATGGTGCTTTAGTAAATAACTTTTTCAATGCTTTGTACCATTGCGGACAGCTGAAGTTGCGGTAGGTATTGGTACTTGGTATCGCCGAGTACTAAAAAAAAAAAAAAAAGTATCGGTACTCGTACTCATTGTATAAAAAAAAAGAAAATGGTATTGGTGCGTCCCTAATATAGAGGATGGGAGATATCTGCCCATAGCAATTAATGAAGGTTTATCTTGCCCGTAATTGGAAATTTTGACACTTCCTTTGAAAATAAATCCTGGAATTTGCTACTGGTAACCTCTTCAGTTTTCATGGATGACTCCTCCTGCATGTGAGTGTGTAAATGGACGCCTATTTATATGTACCTAAAATAACAAACTATAAATATCTTCACACGCAGGACACACACTTCCTATTACCCATTACAGTGTAGAGAACTCATGCTTCCTTTTTTTATCTTCGGAATTTTTTTTATTTTTTACTTTTTTATTTCACTTTGAGGTAAGACAGGTTACGGCTTGTCATTTGAGAGTGGATTTGTTCCAGGACCGTGTTTGTAGTGCGCTGTAGGACATGCTGTCATGTGACGTATATGGTACAAGTGATAAAATAGCTTTGAATGATTTCCATTGTGGACAGGTAATCCATTTAATGTTCCTCTGTCCTCAACCTCTGACCTTTTTATTACCATATATGCATAGCATACAAAAAAAAAAAAAAATATGTGTGTGTGTGCGTGTGTGTGTATATATATATATATATATATATAATGTATGTATGTATGTATATATGTATTATATATATATATATATATATATATATATATATATAATTTATTTAGTATGTGTATATATAATATGGTATTACAAACAAAAATGTATAACTAAATTACCAGATAATTTATTAACGTAAAGAGACACTAAACACACACACTGTTTCGTTTACTTTGTCCCTTCATTTTATGTATGTGGATGATGGCACTAATTATTTTAACACAAAAAAAAAAAGGATCCAAGTACCTTTTTTATATTTATTTGTTTATTTTCCCCTAATTGATTTACAGCTGTCGCATGACCCAGCTCTTTCCCAGCCTGTTTAAAGGGAAACAGTGACAGGAGGAAGTTCTAGTCCTCTGCTGCTGGTCATATGTTAAAAAAAAAAACAAACAAACATTTGAATATTTTTTGGCAATAACATAATGTGGGCGGATTTCTGCCAGTCACAGCCCCTCCAGCCTGTGCCTTAGCAGAAGGAGGTGAAGCCTCCATCAGCCAAGTAATATCACGCCCCATTGTGTTTAGCTGGTTAGTGGGCATGGAGGGAGAGAGTGGGCTGTCATTTACCACTGTGTATATGCCCACATGGGCTGCTTAGATGCGATGGGGAGGAAATTCTCAGGGTAGTAAATACACTGAAAACTGAGCATGGGCACTAGCTGCCAATATTGTTCTGCAAAATCCCCTACTGCAGTGGGGACATGGACAGAAGGGAGCAATAGAGAACTGCAGGGTGAACCAGGGTTTTTTTTTTTTTTTTTTTTTCAGAATACAGAAAGTGAATTCCATAGTGATGGTGTGAGTATGAACTGCATGTAATACACTATTTATTGATAGTTTTTAATGACACTTTTAAATAAGCCTCTTTTGGGATGGATAAATTAACTGAAATAAAGTGAAGATTTGCTATGTTGCGGAAATGAATTAGAAGTGTTAGGCTTCATGTACACGGGATGTTTTACAACCTCTCCCGAACGTTTCAACTTGACAGATAGTAACCAATGTTTAAAGAGTCAGTTTTGCCGCGTTTGCGTTTTAGAAGCTCTTTCTTTTCAAATAGTCAAAAATGAAGAACGCCTGTAAACGAAATGTAGCTAAATGCGAGTTACCACATTTACAAGCTGTTACAGGCGTTTGGCGTTTCAAATGCCTCTGAACATCCGTCCTAAACGCATACATTTTTTTTTTTTTTTTTGCGTTCCAAAAAAAATGCTTATAAACGACCTGGTGTACATGTACAACATAGAGTAGAGTTCAAGGGCATCTGAAAAAAACGCCCAACTGCGCCTAAATTTCAGTTTACCAGCAGCAGTGTACATAAGGTCTTAATTGAACCCGAACAGTACCCTTGAGTATTTACCTTTTTTTTTTTTTTTTTGTCTTGAAATTCCTCCTGAAAAATAGTAGTGCACCTCCTGTGAGCATGCCTAGGCACTTCCTTGCATATAGCTGCCTAGCTGTATGTGTGCTGCTGTGTGAGATCTAAGGCACTGCTGTATCTGCTGTGTGAGATCTAAGGCACTGCTGGATCTGCTGTGTGAGATCTAAGGCACTGCTGGATCTGCTGTGTGAGATCTAAGGCACTGCTGGATCTGCTGTGTGAGATCTAAGGCACTGCTGGATCTGCTGTGTGAGATCTAAGGCACTGCTGTGTGAGATCTAGGACACTGTTACCTCTGACTGCTAGTCTGGAGAGATTTCTGGTGAGATTTGATGTCCTTACTGCTGTTTGCTAGAGTGGAGGAACCAAGGTGTTGCCTAAAACAAGCCTCGGTAAGTCCGTAATAGGGAAAGATCAACTGAAAGAAGGCAACAGGCAATACTGGTAATGAGTCCTTTGCCCTCTGGTCTTTACCTGTCACGTGTCCCAGATGATTGACAGGAGGGAGGGGGCAGAGCTGAGCCCTTCCTGCGCCGAGGGGAAGTGATGTCACCAGCCCAGGCACTGAAGGAGGCAGACTACGAGGGACCCCCTAGACACAGCCATTTAGAGGTGTTTTTTATTTTATTTATTTTTTTGTCACATTAATGATTTTTTTTTTTTTTTTTGGTTCAACCCCACTTTAAGTATAAACATTGTAACAATTTTGTCCTTTTAGATCAAATCAATACTCTTTGGTGTGTAATGAGGGAAGTTTAAACACTAAACCTTTTTCTGACATTTGTTGAGTTCAAGTAAAAATCTTTTTTTTTTTTTTTTGCTAGAAAATTACTTGGAACCCCCAACATTAGATAGATAGATAGCTAGATCTATCTATCTATCTATCTTTTCTTTCTCTCAATTTTTTACTAGAGAATAAAATGGTGATTGTTGCAATATTTTATGTGTCACTGTATTTGCGCAGCAGTCGTTTCAAATGGATTTTTTTGGGAAAAATATCCACTTTAATGAATTAAAAAAAAAAAAAAAAAAAAAAAACTAACCAGTAAAGTTAGCCCTATTTTTTTTTTTTTTTTTTATTTTGTATAGTGTGAAATATTTTGCACTGTGAGAATCGTGATCTTATTATTCAAAGCAAAAAAATAGCGATTCTCATTTTAGCCAGAATTGTGCAGCTCTACTGTGAAATAGTTTAGACAAAAACACTGGGGGAACCTTCTTCTTTTTTTGCCCAGAGTTCTTCTTTGTGGGTACCAGGCATAATGCAGTGATTTTTAATTTTAGGTTTCTGATTTAAAAGGCATTGCATTGACAGTATGTTTGTCAAGGACCCCCGTCCCCTGCTGCTCCTTCCTCCATTGCATCCGGTAACCATTTCCAGTGTTTGAGTATGGGGAAGCTTGTGACCACCTTCCATGTGACAGTGCTTGGGTCTAGCATCTAATTGCTACATGTGAACACTGTCACATAACGGGAGTAATGACACAGATCCTCATAAACGGCCCACACATCGGGGATTTTGGTGGTGGCTGTGATGAAGGAAGCAGCCGGTCACTGTGTGCTACATGGGCCAAGAGTATGGATGGTGCTAGCAGATTACTGATTACCTTGGCGTTGCTTGTTGGTGTTGATCCTAAATATGTCCAGCAGCACTTCCTAACTTTTTGTACTCCTGTTGGTGTACATTGCATGCTTTCCTGGTTACTTAACATGTTACAGGACTGTACATCTGGCGATTAACAGCTGGAGAATTCAAGGTATGGTACTGGACATTCCGTCATCATAAACATCTCATATATTTGTATACATGACTCGGCCCTTGACATGGTAGTTGGCGTTGTACTTGCGAAGACAGGTGACTGGGTAATTACATCATCACGGTTATTTATTACCGTGTACAGTACAGATTTTACCAGTGTTGCAGAGATTGCTGGATCAGAGAAGAGGACACTCGTAGGATATCATTGTCTTCTCTTATGGTAACCGGGATCCTATCATTGCTCGGGCAAGACTACTCCGTTTTGTGTTCATCGCTGATCTGATACCTGACGTCCAATCGCCTGCTTGAAGAAAATGAAAATTCAGCTTAAAATGCGTCCATGCCTTTGCTTGGAGGTAATGTTTGACATGACGGGGAGAGTACTTTTAGTTGTACAAACATGTAGTTGTGGAAGAATTGGCTGTGGTCGGTCTTTGTAAGAAAAGCTATGTGGGTGTGGTGAGCTGTAGATTGTTTAGGAATTCTAAATGGCGTATTTAACTTGGGTAAGCTTCAATAGGCCATACATTAGAGCTCCGCGATTCTGGCTAAAATGAGAATCCAAATTTTTTTTTTTTTTTTTTGCTTAGATCACAATTATCTCACGATTCTTGCGGCGTAACATCATCTTTCACATTAAAACAAAAAAAATTGGGCTAACTTTTTACTGTTTTTTATTTTTATTTTTTTTATTATTCATTGAAGTGTATTTTTTCCCAAAAAATTGAGTTTGAAAGACCGCTGGGCAAATACAGTGTGACATAAAATATTGCAGCAATTGACATTTCATTCCCTAGGGTCTCTGCTAAAATATATATAATGTTTGGGGGTTCCAAGTAATTTTCTAGCAAAAAATATTAATTTTAACTTAAAGAAGTGTCAGAAAAAGATTTAGACTTTAAGTGGTTAAACTTCCTGCATTTGCAGGTTGCAGGCTGCCCAGATTTTTTGTTTACACACAGAAGTTTATCACTTTGATCTAAGAAGGGAAGCATTAGTTACAATGTTTCATGTTAAAAACTTGGCAGACTGCCCAGATGTTTTCTTTTGACAGCTGAGTGAGCAGATAAGTCTCTCCACTTGTTATATTCTGCAATAGAGATTGTCAGGGGGGTTGAATCGAGATCACGATTTTTTAACAATTAATTGTGCCGCTCTACCATACATGGATACATTTTATTTTTTTCCCCTCATTTAACCAACGGGTTTGAACGGAAAAAAAAAATGAACTAATTCCCTCATTCACACTGTAGATTGGGGAATCGCTCCCCCTGAGCTATTCTGCTGGCACGGAGCCTTCCCCTCCAGCAGAATACAATGATCAGCATTGCTGGCTATAGCCGGTGTCGCTGATCGTTCAAGAAAAACCTGACGGGCTGCTTGTACACAAGTTGCTGGATCGGCTTGTGTACAACCAGCAAGCCTATACATGGATTGAAATTTTAGCGCTGCTGAACTGGCAAAATTTGATCCATATATCAGCCGGCTTAAGTAATTGTGAATTCAGAAGTTATTCCAACGTACAACGTCCATGCATTAGTTGGCTTATTATACTTACTGCCTTACCTGTTTACTTTCCATCAACAACACTGCTTGGTTTGCACATAAGTAACAGGTTATTGACGAATGATCTGTTCCTTCATTCTCTTTGCATGGGTAGCTATCAATAAACCATCAGACAACTTCATCTGCTATTAATGAACAAACCTCTTTCAGTAGTTTTCCATCTGAAACAATGGGGGTTATTTACATTACAAGTGCAAAATGCACTTGAAATTGTACTGAAAGTGCTCTTGGAAGTGCATTCACTGTAAATCTGAGGGGGGAAGCTCTGAAACGGGGGAAGCTCTGCTGATTTTATCATCCAATCATGTGCAAGCTAAAAATGTTTTTTTTTTTTTTTTTTTTCTCCCCTTGCATGTCCCCCTCGGATCTATGGCGACTGCACTTTCAGTGCAATTTCAAGTGCACTTGTAGTGCAAAGTGGATTTGCCTTTCGTAAATAACCCCCAATATTCTTTGTCTGCGTTTGGGAACCCTGGGGACACATTTTTTTGAGGAACCAGCAGATTGCTTTTAGGGATTTGTGAAAGATTTGGTCAAAAACATCAATTTGCAAATATTCACGTGAAAGCGTTTTATCAGACTGCTAAAAACAGGCCTGTGATTGGCTTTTTGGGGACTAGGTGTGTGTGTGTGTGTGTGTGTGTGTGTGTGTGTGTGTGTGTTTGTTTGTTTTTATTCCATAAAAAAAAAAAAAATCTTTTTGTGGTGGATAGAGATATTATTCATAGGAGTTGCTCCTACTATAAATTTCTCAGCTTGCTCGCATTTTTATGCCTTGTCATTCAGAAATGGATGTTCTACTCCTTTCTCAAATAACTGACTGTAACCCATAAGGTCCCGTTCACATGGGCTTTCCAATCAGGTTCATCTGTCAATTTTTCAGGAGGATCCGATCGAAAGATCATGCAGGTTTATGGGCAGGCAAATATAACTGACTTACAGTTAGGTCCATATATATTTGGACATGGGCACAATTTTTCATACTTTTTGGCTCTGTATGCCACCAGAATAAAATTTAAAATGAAAAAATCCAAATAGATTTGAAGTGCCGACTTTCAGCTTTAATTCAAGGGGTTGAACATAAATCTCTATATACAAATTTTAGGAACTGCAACCATATTTATACACAGCCCAATGTAATTGGACAAATTAATATAATCACAAAATGTTAATATTTTTTTTTTTTTATTTATTTTATCCTTTACTGGCAATGACTGCCTGAAGTCTGGAGCCCATGGACATTACCAAAGACTGGGTTTCATCCTTCCTGCTGCTTTGCCAGTTTCTAACTGCAGCTGTCTACAGTTTTTCTTTGTTTGTGGGTTTTTCTGCCTTTTTAGTTTTTTATCTTCAGCAAGTGAAATGCTCAATTGAGATCAGGTGATTGACTCGGCCATTGCAGAATATTTCACTTCTTTTCCTTCAAAAGCTCCTGGGTTGCTTTTGCAGTGTGTTGGATCATTATCGATCTGTACTGTGAAGCGCCGTCCAATCAACTTTGCTGCATTTGGCTGAATTTGGGCTGACGGTATTTTTCTAAACACTGCAGAATTCATCCAGCTCTTTCTGCCTTCTGTCACATCATCAATAAACACCAATGACCCAGTGCCACTGGAAACCATGCATGCCCATGCCATCACACTGCCTCCGCCATGTTTTACAGATGACGTTGTGTGCTTTGGATCATGAGCTGTTCCAAGCCTTCTCCACACTTTTATTTTTATTTTTTTTTTTTTTTTTTTTTTTTTCCGTCATTCTGGTACAGACTAATCTTAGTTTCATCTGTCCAAAGAATGCTTTTCCAGAACTGGTTTAACTTTTTTAGATGTTTTTTTTTTTTTTTTGTTTGGCAAAGTCTAATCTGGCTTTTCTATTCTTCAGGCTTATGAATGGTTTGCACCTTGTGGTGAACCCTCTGTATTTGCTCTTGTGAAGTCTTGATTGTGGACTTTGACAATGATACACCCACCTACTGGAGCATGTCCTTCACTTATCTGTATGTTGTCAATGTGTTTTTCTTTACCATAGAGAGGATCCTGTGATCATCCACCACTGTTGTCTTCCGTGGATGTCCAGGCCTTTTTATGTTGCTGAACTCACCAGTGCGTTCTTTCCACTGAATGTACCAAACTGTTGATTTTGCCACTCCTAATGTTGCCACTATCTCTGATGGATTAGTTACATTTTTAAAGCCTTACAATGGCCTGTTTCACTTGCATGGACAGCTCCTTTGAACGCATGATGTAGGTTCACAGAAATAGATTGCAAATACCACTTGTACACACGGTCGCATTTTCCAACGTAAGATGTGCGATTGGAGCTTGTTGTCAGAAACTCCGACCGTATGTAGGCTTCATCGGACTGCTTACATCGGAATTTCCGTATCACGAAATTTGAGATCTGGTTCTCAAATTTTCCGACAACAAAATCCATTTGCGTAAATTACGACCGCGTGTACACAATTCCGACGCACAAAGTGCCACGTATGTTCAGAATCGAGCAGAAGAGCCGCACTGGCTATTGAACTTTAATTTTTCTCGGCTCGTCGTACGTGTAGTACGTCAGCGTGTTCTTGACGTTCGGAAATTCTGACAAGATTTGTGTGACCGTGTGTATGCAAGACAGGTTTGAGCCAACATCCGTTGGAATAAATCCATGGATTTTGGGGTCTGAATGTCCCATCGTGTGTACGGGGCATTAGAATTCCAGACCTTTATACCTGCCTAATTGATGAAGAAATAACGAAGGAGTAGCCCACACCTGGCCATGAAACAGCTTGTGATTTTAATTGTCCACATACTTTTGGTCCCTTGAAAAAAAAAAAGGGGGGGGGGGGTTGGCTACTCTTAAGAGCTATAATTTCTAAACTCTTCCTCCGATTTGGATGAGCATACCCTCAAATTAGACCTGAGTGTGCACTTTCAGCCCATATCTCTTATATAACTATAGCTTGAATGTGTCTTTGGTAAATACCTGGAAAAAACTAAAATTCGTGTGTGTGTGTGTGTGTGTGTGTGTGTGTGTGTGTGTGTGTATTGGCCTACCTCCAAGGCTGGGGAAAAAGAGGTTGGAGGTAACCTGATCCTAATGGACACAAGTCTGTGTACAACTCGAAGCCCATACAGAGTCCAACAGAGGTTTGCTATTCAAATGCGGACAAACAATTGAACAGACATGTTCTCACTATTCTATTTTTCCCTCTGTTTGTTTTTCTTTCTTTCCTTTTACCTTTTTTATTTGCTTTGCTCATCTTTTTATTCTGGTCCACGTTTTTTTTATTTATTTTTTGGTCCTCTAGTCAGACCTTTTATTCTTATAGCAGACACATCCTGTGGGACTGAACCTGCCTAGGTTTTTGGGCTATTCCTTGATTAATATTCAGCCTGTTCTCTGCTGCCCATAGACAATGATAATCAAATCTGGTTAATTTGGGCTTTGTTAGCTGAAATGGAAATGAGCAATCCTGTTGGGGACAATGGCTCCTCATGTACAGTTACCATACCCAGTGTGAGATCGCTGTGGATATCTTTGTACCAGTTCACAGCCTGGTCGTTGTTGACTTAGACTTTTTCAGAAATGTAAAATTTCCTTCAGATGAGGTCCTTATTTAAAGGGGTTGTAAACCCTTGTTTTTTTTCACCTTTTTTAAAGTGGTGTTTCCACCAAAAACAAAAATAGCTTAAAATTCATAAAAAAATAAAACAAAAAAAAAAGTGTTTTTTACTCGCCTCTAAATGCCTGTTGCTAGGGGGTCCCTCGTAGGCTGCCTCCTTCAGTGCCCGGGCACTGACATCACTTCCCTTCGGCGCAGTTAGTCATTTGGGACACGTAACAGGTCCCAGATGACTGCTCGGCGTATCACAGCATGCTGCGCCGCATGCGCAGTGGGTGCCCGACTGTGAAGCCACAGCCAGGTGCCCACAGTAAGAATGCCGGCGCCGCCGAGCGGAGCAGGGGAAAGGGGGGGGGGGGCTTAGATTCCCCCGCATCACTGGACCCTGGGACAGGTAAGTGTCCAATTTATTAAAACTCAGCAGCTGCAGTATTTGTAGCTGCTGAATTTTAAACTTTTTTTTTTTTTTTTTTTTTTTAGGGGGCACCCCACTTTAATGCATTAAGGTGAAAAACCTTTTTGTAGTACAGAGCCCCCCCCCCCCCCCCTTTACTTACCTGAACCAGGGTGACAGGGTCTGGCATTGACTCCCACTACTGTCAATAAAAAGCCAGTGACACAGGCATCAGGGCCTAGTCCTGCTGTCTGTGTCAATGGTCGCAGCAGCAGGACTCAGGAGCGCGCCTGCACGAGTGCCCCCAGGGAATGCGGGTCTCCGTGGGGCCACTCGAGAAGAGGAGGAGCCAGGAGCACTGCTGGAGGACCCCAGAAGAAGAGGATCGGGGCCCCTCTGTGCAAAACCCATGTTTGTTAATTAAAAAAAAAAATAAAAAAACCTTTTAATATATCAATTATATTCTGTTGTATTTCATGGACAGGTCTATAAGGGATCCATCTATTCGTCACCTGTCTGCCAGGGCATATGATTGGCATTCTCTGTTTAGTGACCGCTGACATACAAGATAGCCCTACAAATACGTTCATCACAGGCAGTTCAATAAAAGCAAGTGGGTCGTTTTTATAAAAAAAAAAATTCAGGGTATTAATAGGACCCTCAACCATCTTCATACTGGCAAGTCTTTGGGAGATCATGCTGTAATGTGTGGCCATCTAGTCTGTTGATGTTCGTAAGGACAGATCTGACCCATAGACTTTTACTGACAAAGAGTAGCGTAGCACAGTCACTGAGCAGCGATTTTATGCAAAAATCAAATCCAAAACTATGCTAAATTTTTCTTATAAATTTAAAGAATAGAGCATTGTTCTTTGGCTCGGGCAGCTGGAGAGGCAAGTATCTTTTATCCCATTTTTTTTTTTTTTTTTTTTTTTTTTTTTTTTTTTACAATTCGTTTTTAGTGTTGCTTTAACATATATGATACATACCATTTTGTTTGAAGAAGGATTTGGTTCAGTGACGTTTTTATTTTTATTTTTTTTATTTTTTTGGTGCTATTTGGCCCACCTTGCAATAACCTGCCATGTTGTTCAGGATTTATATAGCGTCAACAGTTTGCGCAGCGCTTTACAATATAAAAGGGAGACAATACAGTTATAATACAATAAAATATAAGATTAAGAGGGCCCTGCTCAGAAGAACTTACAATCTAATAGGGTGGGGCAGGTGGTACAAAAGGTTGTAACTGTGGGGAATGAGCTGATGGAAGTGGTAAAAGATTAGTTGGAGACCTGATAGGCTTTCCTGAAGAGATGAGTTTTCAGGGATCGCCTGAAGGTAGCAAGAGTAGGAGATAGCCGGACAGGTGGAGGTAGCGAGTTCCAGAGGATGGGAGAGGCTCTGGAGAAATCCTGGAGACGAGCATGGGAGAAGGAGACGAGAGAGCTTGAGAGTAGGAGGTCTATGTTATACGTTCTCTTTGGTCTCTAAACCCTATTGATAGAAGACATGCATTGCACTGATGATGAGCAACATCTGTATGCAGTTTGGAATAGATGTCTCTTTAATATTGGGATGTATCTGTTCTGTAAAACAGCGGTTCTGGATGTGCAGATTGGTCACATGGGCATAAAGGAATAATTTTCATGCCTCTGCCTACTATCATAAAAATGAGGAGTAACTCCCATAGGATTTGTAATGAAATGAGTATGACGAGCAGATACCTTCTTTGCTAAGCACAACACACGTTCAGTGGGGGGCTTCTTGGGTCCTTTTGGCTCACCTCCCCATAACCTACAGGGTTATACTTTTTGTTCCTTTTTAATACACACAAATCTTGTTTTGCATGCAAGCCCTTGGGTGTCTGGTAAGCCGAGACCTGATGTGAATCATTAGCTTTCCTACTACACATTGCATGCAAAAGTAGTTTGTGTTTTTCCTGGAGTTCTCAACAAAGCCCCCCGCTGATCCCCCAACTTTCAGTCGGCTTCATTTGCATGATCCTGCAGGTTTATCTTGTAGAAGTGAAGAAAATGTTTTTTGTCTAAATCTGCCATGCATGGATAGGATCACATTCTCATTATTCACTCCTAATAGATAAAGGCCCCTTTATAGACTTATCAAATTTCAGATGATTTCTGCTGAATAGTTCTACGTTTGAGCCACGGCTGGCTCTGTAAGCACCTTGCCAAAACCGACTAAGCTGGGTTCAAAATGATCAGCTGAACATTGACTGCATTAAAATACATTTTTATAAAAATCAAATCCGATTTAAGGGCCAGTTCACACCATAGAAACGCAGTCCAGATGCTTTTCTGCAGGCACCTGGGAGCCGGAAATCTTGCTGATTTAATAGAGGATCAAATACTAATTTCTATCAATCAGCAAGATTTCTGGCTCCCAGGTGTCTCCTATACTGGTAACTAGCTGAAATTAGGAGCACTTTTTCTTAAAGGGAGTGCTCCTAATCTCAGCTTGTTACCTGTATAAAAGACACCTGTCTACAGACGTAATCAGTCAATCAGGTTCCAATCTCTCCACCATGGCCAAGACCAAAGAGCTGTCCAAGGATGTCAGACAAGATTGTAGACCTACACAAGGCTGGAATGGGCTACAAGACCATCGCCAAGCTGCTTGGTGAGAGGGTGACAACAGTTGGTGCGATTATTTGCAAATGGAAGAAACCCAAAATAACTGTCAGTCTCCCTCGGTCTGGGGCTCCATGCAAGATCTCACCTTGTGGAGTTTCAATAATCTTGAGACCAGTGAGGAATCAGCCCAGAACAACACGGGAGAATCTTGTCAATGATCTCAAGGCAGCTGGGACCATAGTCAGCAAGAATACAATTGGTAACACACTACGCCGTGAAGGACTGAAATCCTGCAGTGCCTGCAAGGTCCCCCTGCTCAAGAAAGCACATGTACAGGCCTGTCTGAAGTTCGCTAATGAACATCTGAATGATTCAGAGGAGAACTGGGAGAAAGTGTTGTGGTCAGATAAGACCAAAATCAAGCTCTTCAGCATTGACTCCACTCACCGTGTTTGGAGGAGGAGGAATGCTGCATATGACCCCCAAGAACACCATCTCCACCTTCAAACATGGAGGTGGAAACATTATGCTTTGGGGTTTTTTTTCTGCTGAGGGGACAGGACAATTTCACTGCACCAAAGGGACGATGGACAGGGCCATGTACTGTCAAATCTTGGGTGAGAATCTCCGTCCCTCAGCCAGGGCATTGAAAATGGGCCATGGATGGGTATTCCAGCATGACAATGACCCAAAACACACGGCCAAGGCAACAAAGGAGGGGTTTAAGAAGTGCATTAAGGTCCTGGAGTGGCCTAGCCAGTCTCCAGACCTTAATCCCATAGAAAATATGTGGAAGGAGCTGAAGGTTCGAGTTGCCAAACATCAGCCTCGAAACCTTAATGATTTGGAGAGGATCTGCAAAGAGGAGTGGGACAAAATCCCTCCTGAGATGTGTGAAACCTGATGGCCAACTACAAGAAACGTCTGACCTCTGTGATTGCCAACAAGGGTTTTGCCACCAAGTACCAAGTCATGTTTTGCAAAGAGGTCAAATACTTATTTCACTCCATTAAATCAAATGCAAATCAATTTGTAACTTTTTTAAAATGCGTTTTTCTGGATATTTTTGTTCTGTCTCTCGCTGTTAAAACAAACCTACCATTAAATTTAAAGACTGATCATTTCTTTGTCAGTGGGCAAACGTACAAAATTGTCAGGGGATCAAATACTTTTTTTTTTTCCCTCATTGCACTTTTCTAACATTTGTCAAGTCATCTAATGTATTGATGAGTGAATGTTCGTTCTAAAACTTAGTACTGTATGATCAGCTTACCGTATATACTCGAGTATAAGCTGAGTTTTTTAGCACTTTTTTTTTTTTTTTGTGCTGAAAGTGCCACCCTCGGCTTATACTCGAGTCAAGCCCTTTTCTGCAGCAGAGAATGACATTTTCCGACCCAAATTTGGGGCCTCTTATCTCGGGCCACTTGGTGCTAAGAACAAATTTGGTGTGCAAACCAAGTGGAACTAGCACTACAACATATCCAAATTAGGGGTTCCTAGCACCAAGTGGCCCAGAGATACGGGGCCCCAAAGTTGGTCAACTGTGTCCATCTGCAGCAATGTCACTTCGGGACCCTTTGTCTGCAGCTAGGGGGCATCTAGGAACCCTTAACTACCAAGTTTGAAGTTTGGGGGACCTATGGCTGCAAATGGGCACAGTGAGGCTGCAAGTGGGCATTGTTGACCCTCTTTTACACTTGCAGTAGCTGCGCATTTCTCACCCTAGGCTTATACTTGAGTCAATACGTTTTCCCAGTGTTTTTGTGATAAAATTAGGTGCCTCGGCTTATATTCAGGTCAGCTTATACTCGCGTAATATGGAAGAGAAGATCTCAGGGTATCTGAAGCATGGCAGGATATGACTGGAGACGGTGCTAATTGGTTGGCTACCTTCTTACCTTTTATATAGATGAGTGTCTTTTAAATCCACTGCTGGCCAAATGCTACAGTCCTTTTATGAAAGGAAGATTCATTTTCCAATTAGCAGGTAAACAAATCGTTAAGCTTGGCCATTTCTTGAATATAAATGTGTGTATATTATACGGAGGGACTGTTGTGCTTTCCTCCTATTTAGTCCAGCACTGGTCATAATTGCCTGTTGTCACTGATATGACCTCTGCAGTCTGACTGCTAAACAAATGGAGCACTTTTGGTGCAGCTATTCAAAAAGGAATGAGCCCAGTTGGCCCAGATGGTCTGTGGCTCTTGTCCGGTTATTTCATTTGTGCTCATATAATTTGTCTTCCATATTGATGAACCCAGACTTTTGGGTCACACCGGAGATGACAAATCCAGGCATACAAGTGACCACATGAACATTTTGCTGTACGAACTGTCTTGGCTGTTGATATCTTGAAGTTGCCGGTATATGAGCACAGGGTAGAGGCAAGGTTTGACATCAATATCGATTGCCATCTACATTACAATCTGCACAATCTTTTAGATCTATCAAAACCTAAACCAGTTTAATAATATGGCAGCCAGTCCATTCGTTCAGTCGGCTTCTGATGAAGGGGCATAACGAAAAAGGTCTGCTGATCGAGGGTGGACTGACCGGTGTGTTCTGGGGGGAAGCCGGGGGGCAGAACACAATAGCTCAGCGGGGAAGATTGCTGTACTAACATCGCATAGTTTGTACAGTGGCTCCTCCCGAGCTCTTCAGGCCCGCTGGGTTGAACAAATAAAAAAATAAACTAAATAAACCTAATGTGGTGCAGCTTATTGCACAGGAATATATATTTTTTTAAATCCCCCTAGTATTGGGCTTTAGGGGTTTCTTCTATATAGCAGAGTAGAGGATCAAAGCAGGATGATGCTTATCTATACCTTTTCTTCCTACAAACAAATACAAGTTTTCCTATGCTAACGTTATTGTGTAATGGGCAGGACTTTGTCTTTTGCTTTGTTTTTGTTGAAGCAGCATGTGGTCAAACGCCTGTTTAATGAGCACAAATTGTCAGTGCTTAAGTACAATGGAAGCCAGTAGGGTGTCAGAACAAATAGGCTCAAGGCTACGTTATTTTGTACTTTCGGATTATGCCGGCTATACATTTTGGGGGGGGGGGGGGGGGGTTTGGTCTAGCAAGCAGGTTGAAAAAAAGAGCCGTTTTTTTTTTTTTTTTTTTCCTTCCATCGCATCTAACCACTTAGACCAAGCCTGTTTTTCAGACTCGGTGTTCACATGTTTAAAACAACTGTTTGTTTTTTTTTTTGCGCGGAAATTACTTGGAACCCCCCCCCAAAAAAATAAAATATAAATAAATTATATATATATAAAATATTGTATATTTTTTTTTTTTTTTCTAACACCCTAGAGAATAAAATGGCAGTCATTGCAATACTTTTTTTCACACCGTATTTGCGCAGCAGTCTTACAAGCGCACTTTTTTTTTGGAAAAAAAAAAATCACATTTTTGAAAAAAAAAATAAGATGACAGTAAAATTAGCCCAATTTTTTTTAGTTTTTTTATATTGTGAAAGATAATGTTACGCCGAGTAAATTGATACCCAACATGTCATGCTTCAAAATTGCGCCCGCTCGTAGAATGGCGTCAAACTTTTACCCTCAAAAATCTCCGTAGGCGACCATTTAAAAAATTCTACAGGTTGCATGAGTTGAGTTACAGAGGAGGTCTATGGCTATAATTATTGTTCTCGCACTACCGATCGCGGCGATACCTCACATGTGTGGTTTGACTACCGTTTTTTCATATGCGGGCGCTACTCGCGTATGCGTTCGCTTCTGCGCGCAAGCTCGTCGGGACGGGGTGTTTTTTAAAAACAAATTTTTTTTTTTTCTTATTTATTTTTACACTGCTTAAAAAAAATAAAAAAAAATAAAAAATGGATCACTTTTATTCCTATTACAAGGAATGTAAACATCCCTTGTAATAGAAAAAAGCATGACAGATCCTCTTAAATATGAGATCTGGGGACAAAAAGTTCTCAGATCTCATATTTAGACTTAAATGCAATAAAAAAAAAAAAAAAATGTCATTTGAAAAAAATGTTCCTTTTAAGAGCTATGGGCGGAAGTGAAGTTTTGACGTCACTTCCGCCCTCCTATGGTATAGAGACGAGCGGGGGGCCATCTTAGCCTCACTCGTCTCCATACACAACAGTGTGCAGGACCCGATCGGGGGTGGGGGTGGGTGGCACCTCTCCCACCGCCGATAACGGTGATCTCGTGGTGAACCCGCCGCAGAGACCACCATTATGGTAAACACGACCGCCTCCTGTAAAGATGGATATCACGGTTGTGGCAGCAGCTGCTGCCGTTACAGAGATATCCCTCTTTAAAGTGCCGACGTATATGTACAGGAGGAGGTGCTTAATTTAATGAGCCATTGTGTTCTGAATATATTGATTGCTCAGAAAAAACCTGAGGGACTTGTGTACATCCAGCCTGTTCCTACACAATTTGACCAGTCCCTGCTGCAGTGGGCAAATTTCGATCCATGTATGGCTGGCTTTCAGTCCTAACACCTCTTTACTTGGATGTCAAGTAGAGCACAATCAACCCAGAAGTTTTAAGCTTACATTACGCCTTTTTTATTTTTTTATTGTTCTGTGAGCCTGCTGAATGGGAAAAAAAATGAGCCAATTTCCCCATCCACACTTTTGAGGTGGAGGGAGAAATCTTCCCTGCTGTGTCTTTGTATTCTAACACCGGGGACTGCCCCACTGCCAGAATACACTGATCAGCCCTGCAGGCTATTGGCTGCATGCGCTGATTTTAATGCTGGTTTGGGCTACACACCTGCTGAACCAACCGAATTTCGATCCAAGCGTCGCCAGCTTTACAAGCCAAGGTGTTTTAAGCCTTGCTCTCATGTTCGTGGGGTACGGAAAAGTATTAAATACCCATTCATCTTTCTGCTATATTCTTTACTTTGTTCTCTTTTCTATATAGTGCTGTGTGCAGAACTCACTCGTGCTTTGGTATCGAGCATTAACCACTTTTGTATGTTGTATTACATATTGCATTATGCTGTAATTCTATTACCCCACCGGCTTTGTACGGGAACATCATCTCTATCCCACTGTTTTTCTGTAATGAAACTTGCATGTCTTTACGCGACGCATAGGGTTGGAAATTGATAGAGAACCGGTGATTGGCATGATAGACCCACATCCTTCTTTTTTTTTTTTTTTTTTTCTTTGGCTTCTATTGTATTTGAAGAATTTATTTTTATTAAAGAAGAAAAAAAAAAAAAAAAAGATTATACAAAAAATAAAAACCTATTCTACTAACAGACTACCAGCTCCAGTCCATACACTGAGGGCAGCAGTGAAAGTCTGATGACCTGCAGGGGCTGAGCAAAATTCAGGCCAGCATATTGTGGGACCACCTCTAGAAAACCATGAGAAACCCCATGGGGGCCCCTAGTGGGCGTTGTAAATGAATGCTGAATGTCAACTTCTGTTCCTTTCTATTGTTAATGTGCATTTTTGTTTATACATTACCATGGCATTGTAATGGAGAACAGGCATTTTTCATAGTGCTTGTGCGTTAAAATGAAGATGAGCTTTCAGAGGTAACTGGCAGGTTCACAAAAGCTGAAGACATGGGCGAACGCTTGTCCCCTTTCACACGGGCGGCTGTTCTGCCGCTGTTATAAGCATGTTTTTGTTATTTTGAAATTCACTCTGGCTGGACTGGAAGTGTCGCATACAAGTACAATACAAATACAGTATACCTGTTCAATTACTTGGTAACACAAATTGCTAATCAGCCAATCACATGGCAGCAACTCAATGCATTTAGGCATCTAGATATGGTGAAGACGACTTGCTGGAGTTCAAACTGAGCATCAGAATGGGGAAGAAAGGGGATTTAAGTGACTTTGAACATGGCATGGTGGTTGGTGCCAGACAGGCTGCTCTGAGTATTTCAAAAACTGCTGATCTACTGAGGTTATAACACACAACCATCTCTAGGGTTTACAGAGAATGCCCTGAAAAAGAGAAAATATCCAGCGAGTGGCAGTGTGGACAAAAATGCCTTGTTGATGTCAGAGGAGAACGGGCATACTGGTTTGAGATGATAGAAAGGCAACAGTAACTCAAATAACCACTCTACAACCATGGTAGGCAGCATATCATCTCTGAACGCACAACACATCAAACCTTGAAGCAGATGGGCTACCTCGGCAGAAGACCACACCACGTGCTACTCCGGTCAGCTGAGAACCGGAAACTGATGCTTTAATTTGCACAGGCTCACCAAAATTGTACAATAGAAGATCGGAAAAATTTTGCCTGGTCTGAGTCTCGATTTCAGATGGTAGGGTCAGAATTTGGCATTAACAACCTGAAAGCATGGATCCACCCTGCCTTGTATCAATGGTTCCGGCTGGTGGTGTAATGGTGTGGGGGATATTTTCTTGGCACACTTTGGCCCCCTTAGTACCAATTGACCATTGTTTAAACACCATGGCCTACCTGAGTATTGTTGCTGACCATGTCCATCCCTTTATGACTACAGTGTACCCATCTTCTGATGGCTCCTTCTAGCAGGATAATGCCACAAAGCTATAATTATCTCAAATGCGTTTCTTGAACATGACAATGAGGTCACTGTACTCCATTGGCCTCCAGTCACCAGATCTCAATCCAATAGAGCACCTTTGAGATGTGGTGGAATGGGGGATTCACATCGATGTGCAGCCAACAAATCTGCAGCAACTGCGCAATGCTATCATGTCACTATGGACCAAAATCTCTGGGGAATGTTTCCAACACCTTGTTGAATCTATGCCATGAAGAATGAAGGCAGTTCTGAAGGCAAAAGGGGTCCAACCCGGAACTAGCAAGGTGTACCTAATAATAAAGTTGCCAGTGAGTGTATATTCATTTAGAATTGCACTGGAGATAGCGATGTAAACTGTAAAAATGGGTGGAAGTCTGCTTTAAGACTGAAATACAGGAGGCTTTGTTCATTCTAGTTGTTGGGACCATTTTATATTGTAAAGTACTGCAAACAGTATTGGCTTATTAATAATGGTCTTTGATCTTTGTACTTTTTCCCTTCGTTTTCTGAATGGCCTTCCTTTTTTTTTTTTTTTTTTTTATTTTATTTTATTTTTTTTTCTCTTTACTACCTGTATCCACAATGGGCAAGAAATTTCGTTTTTAAATATGTGCTAGGCAGGGAGATGACAACTCTGTACTTGTCCATGCAGTGAGTAATGGAGCAGATCTGCAGAATTCCATAGCGTGTGCAGGCAGAGTGCGGTTCTGAGCCGCCCCTCCTGAGTTATGGCAGCGCCCGGGAGGAAGAAACACTTATTCTTATGACATGATGTGGTGGAGGAAAGGAATTTGGAGAAAAGAGACTTTTGATTGCTGTGATGAGAAGGTGAGGGGCTTTGTGTGTTGCGATTACAAGTCTTTTCTAACTCTGGGATCATTTAGTACATTGTCCCTAAGGTGGTGTTTATCTATGGAGGTTAATGTACCATAGATTTACGTATTTCGAATAAAAAAAAAACTTGTGTATGGCATGTACCGGTACATTCCTAGGGTGTCCGATGTACGCTATAGTGTTGGCTGAGCTGCAGAGCCCACCAATACAGATAAATTGTCCCATTATCTAAAGGGACACAAAGCATTGGCAGCATATCAATGCCAACTCGCCAGATATTTTTTCCGACTAGTGAAGGGTGTGCTTTTTTTTTTTTTTTTTTTTTCCAGCTGCCCCTGAACTCTCCTCTTATCTTGTCAGTACAGGTACAATGCGTACATTTCATGTAAAGATTTGGGACTTTGAATGAGGTCAGTGACTAACAACTACATCAAAACTGACATTTTTATTATCATAAAAAAGCACAAATAAATATATGTGCCATTAAAGTTTCATATAGCTATACACGTCATAAACATGTTGCAATTCATAAAAGGATAATATGGCAGCACATTCAGTTTACAAAAAATGTTCATATATGTACAAACATAGCATAGATAGATGGATAGATAGATTTCCAATTTGTATAGGTAGTATAGCGGCACATTCTGATTACCTATGTGTGGGAACTTGATGCTTTAATTCTGTTGGTTATCAAGCAAACCAAAATGGATGCTAAATGTACATAAAATAGTATGTTACAAACATGGGTGCATCCTAAAAATCTTGACGCGTTTCGTGCTAAAAAAAATCCACTTCCTCAGGAGCGGACGCATCAACATGTCTGAAAAAGGATATAAGTACCAATGTAATACAATACTCAACTCCAATCTCAATAAAAATTGCAGCAAAAGAGAAAGATATCCAGTCCCAATTAATTACATGGGGCTCAAGCTCTAAATGAAGCATATGTATTCAAATGCCTCCATCCCTATGATTTCTTTTTTTATTTTTTTTTTTTTTTAAAAGTCCCATTCACCTTTTCCTTTCCATGTACACTGAGTAGTTTATAGACTTTTCTAGGCAGTTGAGTTTAGAAGCATTTTTTAAAAAAGCATTGTTCAGAGGCATTTGAAACGTCAAATGCTTGTAAACGCGGTAACTCGCGTTTTTTATAAGCGTTTTCGTTCATAGGTGTTTTTAATGGGGAATCATTTCTGACCATTTATAATGGTAAAAAACAGTCTTTACAGATGCAATGAATATTGTGGGCTGCAGACAGAGAGAGCAATTTTCCCATTGCAAGTTGGAGACGAGATTTCCCATTGCAAACGAAAATGTTCATTAACGCAACAAGTAACTGTGCCAAACGGACGTTATTTAATGTCGGTTACTAGCTGTCAAGTTAAAACATTCAGAAGAGGTTTTGAAATGTCCAGTGTACATGAAGCCTACCATATTTATCGGCGTATAACACGCACCCCAAGTTTAGGAGGGAAGTTTAGGGAAAAAAAAACACTTACATTTAAGCGTCATTTGCAGCTTGCCCAGCGTCATTTGCAGCTTGCCCAGCGTCATTTGCAGCTTGCCCAGCGTCATTTGCAGCTTGCCCAGCGTCATTTGCAGCTTGCCCAGCGTCATTTGCAGCTTGCCCAGCGTCATTTGCAGCTTGCCCAGCGTCATTTGCAGCTTGCCCCAGCGTCATTTGCAGCTTGCCCAGCGTCATTTGCAGCTTGCCCAGCGTCATTTGCAGCTTGTCAGCGTCATTTGCAGCTTGCCCAGCGTCATTTGCAGCTTGCCAAGTGTGATCTGCAGCTTGTCAGTGTCAGTTGCAGCTTGCCAGCGTCATTTCCATCTTTTCCACATTTTAGAATTGCCGCCTAGAAAGACCGCGCGGCTGGAAAAGACCGAGCGCCGGCGGAAAAGCCCGAGCCATCTGTTCGGCTCCTCCTCGCAGTCCCGCCTCCCTGCTGTTTCGGAAGCGAGCGCAGGGAGGCGGGACTGCGAGCGGAGCCGAACAGACGGATCGGTCTTTTTCGGCGGCGCTCGTTTTTTTTCGGCGGCGGCCGCTGTTTTTCGGAGCCGTTTGATTTTTTTTGGCCACTTTTTTTTGGGGTATCGGCGTATAACACGCACCCACGACTTTCCCCCGATTTTAAGGGGGAAAAAGTGCGTGTTATACACCGATTAAATACGGTAACTGGTGTCAGAAGTAGTATTAAACAAATCTGCCCTGGGGACAAAACCGCTAAGCTGTCCCCAAATCTAGTGCTTGGGCATCAGCAATTTGTTAATCAGTAAGGCCTTGTTCACACTTGCGAATGGGGCTGTTTGTGATTACTTGTGGGGACCCTGGGGGGGGGGGGGGGGGGTTCCTGGTGATTAGGTGCGGGAGGCAGCCCCATTGAAATCAATATAAAGCTGAGTGCTCCTGCAGCTCATCTTGATGGCTCACATCAAAATATCTGGACAACTTTTTATAATAAGCTGCAGTACGTGCTGTACATGTGAACCAGATTATTTGAAAACAATGGGATACAAAGTTAATATGTTTTGATGCATTGTATTGCTCAAGGTATAGGTGTAAACGGGCCTTGGGGCTTATTCACAAAATGTATTTTTCATCAGTAAAAGTGATTAAAAGAAAGAGACTCACCGGCTGATAATAATGGTATCAGGATCATGGGTGTAGCTGCATCCATGATCCTGGTATAACCACCTCCAATATAAGGCTGTATACATACACTCACTGGCCACTTTATTAGGTGCACCTGTTAAATTTCTTGGTAACACAAATTGCTAATCAGCCAATCACAAGGCAGCAACTCAATGCATTTAAACATGCGATGAAGACGACTTTATGAAGTTCAAACAGAGCATCAGAATGGGGAAGAAATGGGATTTAGGTGCCTTTGAACATGGCATGATTGTTGGTGCCAGACGGGCTGGTCTGAGTATTTCAAAAGCTGCTGATCTACTGGGATTTTCACACACAACCATATCTAGGGTTTACAGAGAATGGTCCGATAGACCAGTGGTCATCAACCCTGTCCTCAGGGCCCACTAACAGGCCAGGTTTTATGTATTACCTTGGGGAGATGCAGACTAGAATACTGCAATCACTGAGCAGCACATGATATCACCTGTGATGTATTTCAGTTATCTTGCAAACCTGGCCTGTTAGTGGGCCCTGAGGACAGGGTTGATGACCACTGCGATAGACAATATCCAGTGAGCTGCAGTTGTATGGATGAAAATGCCTTGTCAAAGGAGAATGGGAGGACTGGTTCGAGATGATAGGCAACAGTAACTAACCACTCATTACAACCAAGGTATGCAGAATACCATTTCTGAATTCACAACACATCCAACCTTGACGCAGATTGGCTACAGCAGCAGAAGACCACACTGGGTGTCACTCCTGTCAGCTAAGAACAGGAACCCGAGGCTACAATTCGCGCAGACTGAGCTGGTCCTGACCCTACCTTTTCAGATGGTAGGGTCAGAATTTGCCTTAAGCATGGATCTATCCTGCCTTGTACTAACGGTTCAGGCTGGTGGTGGTGTAATGGTGTGGGGTAAATATTCTTTGCACGCTTTGGCCCCCTTAGTACCAACTGAGCATCTTTTAAACGCCACGGCCTACCTGAATATTGTTGCTGACAATGTCCATCCCTTTATGACTACAGTGTACACACAGTGTACACTTCTTCTAGGGGTGCAACGGATCAAAAAACTCACGGATCGGATCGATCCTCGGATCAGGAGTCACGGATCGGATCATTTTTCGGATCAGCAAATAATAATTGAATTAGCAAAAACCTGTGAAAATTCCGCCACCATATAGTCCCCACTGTAATATCCACGTCATCTCCCCCACTGTAATATCCACGTCATCTCCCCCACTGTAATATCCACGTCATCTCCCCCACTGTAATATCCACGTCATCTCCCCCACTGTAATATCCACATCCTCTCCCCACTGTAGTATTGGCTGGGTATCGCAGAGTATTGGCTGGGTATCGCAGAGTATATGCAGGGTTAATGCAGAGTATCGCAGAGTATATGCAGGGTTAATGCAGAGTATATGCAGGTTAATGCAGAGTATATGCAGGGTTAATGCAGAGTATATGCAGGGTTAATGCAGAGTATATGCAGGGTTAATGCAGAGTATATGCAGGGTTAATGCAGAGTATCGCAGAGTATTGGCTGGGTAATGCAGAGTATATGCAGGGTTAATGCAGAGTATATGCAGGGTTAATGCAGAGTATATGCAGGGTAATGCAGAGTATATGCAGGGTTAATGCAGAGTATATGCAGGTTAATGCAGGATATTGGCTGGGTAATGCAGGGTATGTTTACAAGTGATCGCTCCGTCAAATTTGACGGAGCGATCACATTTGTAAACAGTGGCCGGGTGTACCAAGATGGCCGCCGCTCCGGAGGTAGGCCGAAGCCGCGGCCTTTCTTAAGGCCGCCGGGTGTACAAAGATGGCCGCTGCCACTCCGGAGCTAGGCCGAAGCCGCGGCCTTTCCTAAGGCCGAGGCCGCGGAGCACTCCGCGGATCGCGGGGTGTGCCGATCCGAACGGGGTGGCCCGTTCGGATCACGGATCGGCGACGATCCGTTGCACCCCTAACATCTTCTGATGGCTCCTTCCAGCAGGATAATGCACCATGTCACAAAGCTCAAATCCAAATCACTACTGGTTTCTTATACATGACAATGAGCTCACTGTACTCCAATGCCCTCCAGTCACCAGATCTGAATCCTGCGGTATTGAGGTAAAACTTTGTGCTAACATTTACATGAGTACATGTACTCCTGTTTAGGGCCAACATATAAATATCAACAAATTGTAATCTGCTTGATTACATACTGTAGAGTTGACCCTGTCACCCCTGAGCAGCTACCTGCACCCTAGCAACCAAGGACACTAGGAGCTGCCTGTCTCCTAGCAACCAAGGATGCTAGATGGTAGGAGCCGCCTGCATCCTAGAAACTGGTACATTAGTGCTTTATGCATGTAAACATGCTTATAACGTACAGAAAATAATTTTGTGTGGTCTTTCTGCCAGCAAGACTCTATGTAAAATCATACGGCTGTGTGCTGAAACCCAAAGTAAGCGTATTTTTTTTTTTATTTTTTTTTTGGGGGTGTTTTTTTTTTTTTAAACCGTTGTGTTAATGGATTGGCTTTCTTAAAGCAACACACAATGTAACACAGCACAATGGATTTACAAAGTGTGAATGAACCCTGAAAGTAAGTTATAGCTGTTGCAGGCATCAGGCAATCACTATAACCTCAAATATACCACAACAGTCAGGACCTTATGTATTGGTCCCATGATAGTTATCCATCCAGACAATGCCCCCTGATCTCAGCTTGGTGAGTGGAAGTGAGAATCCCATTGAAGGCTAACTTCCATGTGATGTATTGTGTATTGCTCATCCCAGGATCTGGCTGATAATACAGCTGATCTTTTCGATTTCCATTGATTTACACTTTTTTTTTTTTCTTAGTGGATTAAACATGTCATTACACTCTTTTATGTGCTATTGGATTGTTGAACCATTTGTCACAAGAGGTGTGACAATTTACCTGCAATAGCCGGGGTAACTTGAGGTTGTTGTGGAAACTCAACATAGGCCGTCAGTTCCTTTCTGTCGCCATTTGGCCACTTCAGAGGACATCTGATGACTAATTCAAGGCATTGATGGTATGACAAATGAGCTCTCGAAGCTGTAATGATTTAATGACTTCTATGAGTGTGGTGTTTTATGTAGAGCTGTCAGCTGTGGCAGGAAATACAACAGTGAAAGCAGCTGCTGAGCAGACAAAAGGTGATTTCTGCCTCCTGTTTTGAGAAGAGAAATTAAAAATAGGATGAAATGGAGATTGGAGAAAGTATCCGGAGCTGTGCTCGAAACCTGCGGGTGTAGGCTAGATCTGTGATTATTTGTGGGGTCAATTATGTAGTAACTGGCATGGTCCTCAGCACCCAATTTTTTTGTATTTTTGGGGTTAGATTGATTTCACACGTGTTGTGGTAAAACCGTGGTTACAGTAACTCAGTATAGGCAACGTGTTATTATGTTCTGCATTAAAGGATAAGTACAGTTAAAGATTGTTTTTGGCTGTAATTCTCCTGTGGATCACAGGAGTGCAGTTCATTCTGTACTCCTGTGATCTGTTTTTAGCAGACAGGGAGCTGAAGGCTGCTGTCAGCTGAAGTCCCAGAGCTGGTCCAGGCTTGGGAAAGATCGCCACCCTATGGTCGGGGTCCGCCCACAAGCCTGGACCAGTACCCGGCTCTGCTTTTCAGCGAACCGCTGAGAGTCAGGGCAGCCAATCCTGCCCCCCTCCACAGCCCAGCCCTACCAGTGAGTGCAAAGAGCTGCTGAATGACCGTCACCAGCTCTCTGCTCAGGGAGTTCTGAAAACCAAGTGATTTGGTGGGGTTTGATCGCTCAGTTCGCAGTCTTAGAGCTGGTGGGGGATTCTTCATCAACTGGGGTAAGTAGGATTCCCCCCCAACAAAAATCCCCATACTTCTTTTAAATGACAATCTACCTTGTATGCGTGCCTCATGTACGTTGGGATCTCATTGAAAATAAATCTTCTGTCTTAATGCAGTGTACATAAGCAATGCTGCGGTTGTCCATAATAAAAAAATAAAAATAAATCCTTCCCAGTGATGCCAGCGTTGATCTGTTGTCTGCTGCTCCACACTCTACCCCAGTTACCGCACCATCTTCCTCTCTACAGTCATTGGGAGCTGGATGTCTGTTCCTGGTTCTTACAGCTGTACCCCTGAAGACTCCTTGCTGGGTCCTTCCTCTTTCAGCACTGTATACCTAAGCTGATGCCTCCTGAGATGTAAGATTTATATATCTCAGGTGGTTGCTGGCGTAGGCTAACATTCTCACCTGGGTAAAATTGGAGGCTGGGTGGGTCCTAGATCCAAAAAAAAAAGGCAAGTTAAAAAAAAGATTGGGGGAGGTCTACAATGGAGAATTTTGGAATAAAGGTCTGCTTTCGAGTCTCAGTGCAACAAAGCATGCACCTACACTATGGGTGGCCGTGGCAGCACAGCACACACCTTTTTTACATCGATACGTTGTGGTGCACTGCGGAGGCGGTTGTGTTTACAGCATAAATGTGCGTTGGTGTGCCTTTTAAGAATGAATGGCATTGCATTGTGGCTCACAGACATTGAGCGTTTCACACGTTGGCACTGATGGATGAGAATGATTGGAGCCTAAAAGAATTTCTGCACTTTTACGGGGGACATTTGCACCAGTCATGAAAGTAGATGGTGATCCCACTGTATGTAAGTTTTGTCTTTTTGTTTATTGATTCAGTGTGGCAAGTGGTCCTCGGTGTGGCAAGTGGTCCACAGTGAGCAACAGATGTTGGTTGTGTCCTCAAAGTGTGGACTTGGATAACATACCTGCCAAGGAAGTATTTTTTATATTATCAGCTGCTGGCTGCATGTAAAGTTGTATTTAGACCTCGGTCTTTACCTACCAGTGTGAATCATCATCATTTGCTGTCTGGGATTTATTTACTACTGTAAACTGTGACTCATGCGTGAGAGTCTATGATTGCACCATCAATCCTGTTCTGTTATGTTGACATGATCGTACAAGACAGAAATGTATGAATGAGCATATGTAGTCTTGTGG